>VXBP01005923.1:71119-277391 GCA_013400115.1 Rhinopomastus cyanomelas | reverse complement strand
GCAGGCCCCCCCCCGCCCGCCGGCACAGCCGAGACCCCTGCCGCCGGCACGGCTGGACCCTCGGCAGAGCCGCTGCAGGATGAGGCGGACAACCAGGAGAACATCCTCTCGCAGGTACCGGGGGGCGCGGGGGATGCTGCGCGCAGCCNGGTGGGGGGGTTGTCGCTGGAGCGCGGCGGCGAGCAGCCCTCAGCTTCCTCCGTGCCATTTCCTGGGGTATGGGGAGCTCCTCGGGAGGAGAACTGGGGGAGCGCCTTTGTGTACAGAGGGGAGGGAGCCGGGCTCTCTGGGATGCGGTGGAGGTTTCGGCCAGACTGTTGGCTGTTATTTGCCCTCGGAAATGGCCAGCGTGGAGCCTATTGGAAACACACCGTCCGCCGCTGTTTTTGTGCCTGGGCTTCCAGAAGCGCTGTCTGCAGAGCTCCGTAAAGGAAATTCCTGGCATTGTATGGGGCTGATCAGAAACACTGCTCTGCCGCCAGGTTACACTGCTTGGAGGGTGGCTTTCGGTCGCCCGTCCAGTGCACCCTCACCCGCTCTGCCGGCGTGAAAAAGGACCCAGCCTTGCTCAGGCAGCAGGTGACTCGCTGGCTCACGCAGCGCTGAAAGCCAGCGGGATGGGGGTCGCGTTGAAAATCGGGGTGTTTCACGAGAAGCGTGATCCAAAAACGCCCCGATGGAAGAAGGCAGTTCTCAGTCCCTTTGCAGGTAGGGATCAGGAAGCCCTGTGCAACCCAGAAAACTCCTTGCTCAGCAGATTTCGGAAGAGCCGGGCAGCTTCCTCAAGGTTCAGTGTCTCAACCACTCCTTGTTCGGAGCTTGAGGTCCAGGGTGTCCTTTGATCTCTTGAGGTCCTTTCCAGTCCTTAATGTTCTGTGATTCCATGATTCCAATCCAGGAGATCCTACTCTGGCCAGGGGGGTTGGACTAGATGATCTCTTGAGGTCCCTTCCAATCCCTAATGTTCTGGGATCCCCTGATTCTGATCTAGATGATCCTGCTCTGACCAGGGGGTTGGACTAGATGATCTTCTGAGGTCCTTTCCAATCCCTAATTGTGACTCCATGATTTTGATCTAGATGATCCTGCTCTGGCCAGGGGGGTTGGACTAGATTATCTCTTGAGGTCCTTTCCAATCCCTAATGTTCTGGGATCCCATGATCCCAATCTAAATGATCCTGCTCTGGCCAGGGGGTTGGACTAGATGATATTTTGAGGTCCCTTCCTACTGTGGTTCTCTCTCAGTGCGCAAGCAGAAGGTGAGAAGCTGGCTAACATCCCCTGTCCTGTGCTCAGCTGCTAGGTGACTACGACAAGGTGAAGGCGGTGTCCGAAGGCTCCGACTGCCGGTGCAAGTGCCTGGTGAGGCCCCTGGGCCGCGGCGCCTGCCAGAGGATTAACGAAGGCGCTTTCAGAGCAGAGGATTTTTACACGGTGGAAACCATCACGTCAGGACCCAGCTGCAAGTGTGCGTGCGTGGCCCCCCCCTCGGCGCTCAACCCTTGCGAGGGGGACTTCAGGCTAAAGAAGCTGCGGGAGGCAGAGAGCAGTGACCTGAAGGTAGGAGAACATCTCGAGTTCGGGAGGAGGAGATCTTCTGACACCTCCTCTCTTCGAGCTTTAAGACATTTGGCTCCCAAAGTTCTGTCTAAAATGCCTCCTGGGTGCCTTCTGTCGCCTGCACGCTCAACACAAAAGCTAAAGGAATCGATTCGAGCAGCTGCAGTCTGATTCACTCGGCCCACCCCGTGCGGCCGGGGGTCCAGCGTAGCCGCCTGCGCTGGAAGCCCAGGAGGGACTGGGCTGCTCCCTGCCCTTTGTCCATCACTGAGTGTCCCCGGGGGACAGCCCAGCTCCACTCTGCAGCTGCCAGTTCCGCTTCCCGCTGCAGAGAGCGGCTCCCAAGGACCCGCTCCGAGGGCTGTTCTGGGCGGTGTGGACCGAGGGCTGCGGATGCGTCAGCGCGAGGGCGTGTGACACAGCTGGCTGCGGGCACACGGGGCTCTGTGGTTTCAAACGCTGGCACTTCCACGGCGCTGAGCACTTGATCTCTTCAGAAACACACAGCTCTTCCCCAAAGGCGGCAGCCCTCGCTGTGCGCGCCCCCGACTCCTCCCGGATGCTCGCTTCTGCTGGTCTAGCAGCTGGCAGCAGATCCTGCTGGCAGAAGTCTTCCCAGCTGGACCCGCGGGCAGGGCGGCAGAAATCCTCCCCGAGGGGCTGCTGGCTTGATCCGGCCCTGGAGAGTCCCCGGAGCACAACGCTGAGCGGTGGCCGTGGCAGGGGTGCTGACGGGAGGTACCCCGGAGCGGTCCCAGCTCAGGTGGGGGGGCAGGCACTGTGAGGTGCTGCGGGGCAACCCGCCGCCGGGGCCACCACCGCCGAGGGTTGGCTTTAATCAATCTGCAGCTCAAGGATGTGTTTCATCTTGCCTGGCTGCCAGCGGTTAGCAGCTTCTTGTCTCAGCTCCCCTGCAGCTAGGGAAGACAAACAGGCGCGGGCAGACAATCCATCATCCCAGGGGAGGAGGAGCCCCGGTCTGGAGCTGTTTGGTGGTCCCTTGTCAGCAGAAGTGGAGATGTCCCTCTGGGTCTTGGATGAGGAGCTGTGAGCTTGTTGCGGTGGCAGGAGGGGACACCACCCGAGGTGGCAAAGACACCCCAGCAGTCCTTGGCCAGGAGGCGGGCAGAGCTCCTCCAGCGGCAGCTCTCGAAGCTCTCCCCACCCTCTGCAGCGTGACTGGCTGCACCCCTGGCTCTGGCTGCTTCTTCCCACCGGGGAGCTGCTCACGGCCAGCTGCGGTGTGAAAGCTCGTCCTCTAGGAACTGGCCCAGGCTCCCCAGCTCCTTTTGCAAGGATCCACAGCCAGAGAGTCTGTGAGCTTTGTCCAAACACACACACGTGGGGTTTTGCTTTGGTGCAGCAGCCCCAGGAGCTGTGAACACAGGCTGGTGGCCTCACAGAGCCCAGCTCTCCTGGAGCCAGGTGCGCGGGGAGCAGCCACCTCTCACGGGAGGACGTGGCCCCAGCTCCTATGTTACTCCTGAGAAGCAGGGGCACCTCACAGCTTACAACAGCCCTGGGGGCTTCTCTTGCTCTGCTAGTCTGATGGTTGTCATTCCTGCCTGGTCCAGCAGCAGTTTGTTCATGGTTGTCCTCTCTTCCAGGCTGTTGTGCTCTGGCTCAACCCCCCCGGGTGCTCTCTTTGTGGGAGACCCGTGGGAAGCTCCCCAAGTGGAGAGCCCTCCCTTAAGACGGGTGGGCTGGACGACACATCCCCAAGGGAATGGCGAGGAAGGGAGTAGATCAGTCCAGGGAGCTGGGGTGCCCCTGGGGGTGGCTTCAACAAGGTCCCGTGGGGACCACCAGCTCGGCTCTAGCAGGGTGGCCAAAGCCAAGGCCCGTCCTCGTGACGTGCTGCTCCTCCACTCGCGGGCACCGCGTGTGTGCTGGGGCGGCTCGTGAGGATCGTGACCCCTGTGCCTCGACGGCAGTGCCCCAGGCTGCAAGGGAAGGTCTCCAGTGGCGGGCTGGCTGGTCGCCTGTGTCTGTGTCCAGGTCTTGGTGAAACGCGGGTCTCTCGGTGCTGCCGTCCTCTCTGGCCAGAAAAGCCTTCCTTTCGCCGTCAGCTCCGCAGGGAGAGCGCAGAGGCCAGGGTGGAAACTTAGAGCGCTGCCAGCAGCGCTGCCTGTGCATCATCTCCTCTGTTTGTGCAGCTCTGTTGGCCAGTTCAGCTGCTGGGAGGAAATGTCACCACGTTGTAGTGGTTCCCGTGCACTGAAAACACCCCTCAGCTGTCGGGGCTGCAGGGTCTGCAGCAGTGGATGTGTGGAGATGTGTGGGACTGGAGGGAGCCCTGACAGGGGATGCCCTGGGAGCTCTCCTGGTCAGCCCAGGCAGGGGATGACCTGGGAGCCCTCCTGGTGAACCCCTGCTCAGCAAGTGCCTCTGACAGACAGAGCCTTCCCCTTGCCTTGCAGCTGGCTTCCATCGTCGAGATGCTGGAAAGTGCCTTTTACGGCTTGGACCTCCTGAAGCTGCACTCGGTCACAACCAAGCTGGTGGGTCGTGTGGAAAGGCTCGAGGAGGTAAGACAAGGTTTTCTCTGCTTTGAGGTTGTTGCCTGGGGTGGGGCTTTGCCTCACACCAAGTTCTTGGTACCTTCAGTGCTTCCAGAGCCTCAGTCCTTTTGGAAAGGATGTTAATCAGCTGTTTGGCTGAAACCAGAGCAGACTAAGGCTGCCCAAACCAGAGCAGGCTAAGAAGGCTGCCCAAACCAGAGCAGAATAGACACTCTACTGTTCCTCATGGCCAGTGTCTGGCTTGTCACCATGCCATCAGCCTCCCCTGACCTTCTCCAGTTACCCTCCCTATTGGGAGGCTGAGGAAGCTGGGTCTCTTGAGCTTGGAGAAGAGGAGACTTTATTAATGTCTATAAATATGGGAAGGGCGGGTGTCAGGATGATGGAGCCAGGCTCTGCTCAGTGTCATCTAGTGACAGGACAAGGGGCACTGGGTGTGAGCTGGAACAGAGGAGGTTCCACATCAATATGAGAAAGAACATCTTCCCAGTGAGGGTGACAGAGCACTGGAACAGGCTGCCCAGGGGGGTTGTGGAGTCTCCTTCTCCGGAGACGTTTAAAACCCACCTGGATGTGTTCCTGCGCGACTTGGTCTGGGTGATCCTGCTGTGTCAGGGGGATTGGACTGGATGGTCTTTCTAGGTCCCTGCCAATCCTTAATGCTCTGTGGGTCTCTGGGAGTGGGACCCCAACTGCAGCCTCACCAGGTTGAGCATCTCCTCGCAGTCAGAAGGGCCCACTGTCCCTTTTTCCCCTTCTCAGTTTTACCTCTGCACTGGTGCAGAGGTTGTTGTTCTCAACCAGGTGCTGTTGGGCTGTTTGATGTGAGAACGAGAGGTTCAGAGCTGGGGCTGGGGTCTGCTCACCAGGACTGCTGGTAGCCAAGGAGGTCAGGCTCACAGAGTCACAGAATGATAGAAAGTCAGGGATTGGAAGGGACCTTAAAAGATCATCCAGTGCAATCCCTCTGCCAGAGCAGGATCCCCTTATGGATGTTGTATCTGGAGTCACAGAATCACAGAAGATTAGGGCTTGGAAGGCACCTCGAGAGATCATCCAGTCCAATCCTCCTCTGCAGCAGCATCACCCAGACCAAGTCACACAGGAACCCATCCAGGAGGGTTTGAAATGTCTCCAGAGAAGGAGACTCCACAGCCCCAAGGGTTCCTCAAGGACCAAACTGCCTCTTGGGTTAAAAAAGAGCCAAACCCCCAGCACTGCCACAAAGACAAAGCACCTTCCGCTCACGATCCCTGCTCAGCGCAGGCTTCCCCTGGGGTCGCTTTGGCTTCCACAGCGGGTCGGGCTGGGCTCAGCCAGGCAGCAGCAGGTTGCCAGGTTAAATAGGAGGGTTTTCTCCTGTGGTCCGTGTCTGGGACAGCAAGCCCGCACTCTGGCTGGCGCGGAGCAGCCCTGCCTGTCCTTGGCCAGCAGGCCAGAGGCCATGATTTACAAGGGCCACGTTCCACTTGCAGCACTTGGGGAAGGCACGGCGCACTCCGTCCCAGGTCACCAAGGAGACAGCCCAGCGGAGCGCGCCTGCCTCGAGGGCTCGGCGATGCCAAGTGCCCTCACTGGCTCAAAAGGAGGGGAAAGGGACCTTAAGGTCTAAAAATAACACAGCAGCGATGTTTTGGCTTCAAGGCCACCCCCTCCTTGCCCTGTGCTGTGGCTTCACAGAATCACAGCATCACCAGGGATTGGGAGGCACCTCCAGTCCAACCCCCCTGACACAGCAGGATCACCCAGACCAAGTCACACAGGAACATGTCCAGGCAGGTTTTAAACATCTCCAGTGAAGGAGACTCCACAACCCCCTGGGCAGCCCCTTCCAGGGCTCTGTCACCCTCACTGGGAAGTAGGTCCTTCTCACATTCATGTGGAACCTCCTCTGTTCCAGCTGACACCCACTGCCCCTTGTCCTGTCACTAGATGACACTGAGCAGAGCCTGACTCCATCCTCCTGACATCCACCCTTCACATATTTATAGACTTTAGTGAGGTCACCCCCTCAGTCTCCTCCAAGCTCAAGAGACCCAGCTCCCTCAGCCTCTCCTCATCAGGGAGATGCTCCACTCCCTTCATCATCTTCCTCATCAGGGAGATGCTCCACTCCCTTCATCATCTTCCTCATCAGGGAGCACCAAGGGCCCCACAAGGACCGACTGGCGGGCTGCTGTTGTCTAACCCCCACAGTGAGGTGGCTCAGGGGCAGTGGAGGACACGAGCCTTTTGTGACCCCATTTGCGGCTGAGTTTGTCCCTGAGCTCGTCTCAGCCAGGGGTGACTTTGTGTGGAGGGATCACCGTGCTCTTCCTCGCACCAAAGCAGCTCCACCGGCCCATAGGGTCCTGTGCAGAGGGTTCTGCACCACAGCAGGTGTGAAACGCTTCCTGCTGCTGGCAGGAGGAGGAGGAGGAGGATCGCAGCCCGGTGTCAGCCGTGGGGTCTGACACAGCAGACAGCTGAGATGCTGAGCAAGAGCCTGACCCAGCTTCAAAGCAGCAGCCACCCCTGTGGGTCTGCTCTTGGCAGCTGCTCCTCAGCGGCTCCCAACCACGGGCTGGGCTTTGGTGGTGCCTCTGCACCCATGGGGAGGTAGGTTTTGTCCGTAAGGGGGCCACAAGCCACACAGGGCAAGTGATAACTGCTGGAGGCTCCCAGCACCCTCCTAAAAGGTGTCAGAGCTGCTTCTGCTCCTGTGCTACTCCCAGACCACCGAGAGACCCCCCTGTTCCTTCCTAAACACTTGCTGAAGGTGTTCCACACACGCGGTGTCGGTAAAGGGAAGGAGCCTCCGGTCACAGACCCGGTGAGACCCGGTGCCCTCTCCAGCGGGGCAGCCTCTGCTCTTTGTCTGCAGCTTGCAGCTGCTTCATCAGCTGGTGCTTCTGAGGTCATGGGTGGAGGTCGCGGTGGGATTTAGGAGAAATTAATGGCAGGACAGATTGGAAACGAGGGATCAGGGGGAAGCAGCCCCAGCCTCTGTGAAAAGTGCTTTGATTGATGTGCCAGCGATTCAAAGCAGTTGCCACGTAGGATGTAAAAAACAAAGAAGAAAGGAGCCCCTTGGACACAGGGGGTTCTTGTGGCTGGGGGACTGAGAAGGGCAAAAGCCCTTCTCCTGGCTGCCTGATGAACTGCAGCCAGCCTCAGCTCCCTCCTGGTCCCAGCACAGCTCTGTGAGGGTCACTGGCTCTCCTTATGTCCCTCGATTCTCCCTCTGTGATCTGTGGGATCAGAGGGCAGCAGGGAGAGGCCGTCCGTGAGTGCAGGTACAGAGTGGCCAGGCAGCAGGGCAGGACCAGGAGAACAGGACGAGGGAGAGGCCAACCTCAGCGACCTGCTTCGGGGGCTGCACACAGGAGAGGAGCTCACCGGCTCCTGGGCTGTGGTTTGGGGGTCATGGAGCATCCCTCCTCTTTACACGGGGTAGAGTCTCCTCTCACCTTTTCCTAGGGCATGTCCAGGAACCTCACGCAGGAAGGGCACCAGGCAGGAGCCACCACGGAGGAGGGTCTGGAGGGTCCCCACCGCAGGGGCAGGGAGAACTGCTCCAGCCTCATCACCAACAGCCTCGCTGACATCGAGAGCTCGCTGCTGCAGCGGGACGCCGAGGCTGCCTACACCCACGTGGAGGTACCACCTGTCCCGAGGGGCTCCTGCAGCTCCCAGTCACTGCCACCACACGAGCCCATGTCTCCTGCACGGCTGTGTAGGTGCCGCCGGCTCCAGCCCAGTTCTCTCAGCCCAGCGCAGCTGCTGCTGGGATGGAGGAGGGAGCAGGAGCCCCGGGGCCTCCCCGTTCCCGAGTGGTTGTTGGTTTTCGAGGTCGGCGGCGGCCGAGCCGCTTGGAAAGACTGATGTCATCGTGGCGCTGGCTGGGATGCTCTGGGAACCGTGGAGCCTTTGATTAGTGGGGCCTGGGGACTCGGGGGGGGGACAGCCCAACGCTCTCTCCCCCTCGCTGCGGGGTGATAGGTCTTCTCCTGGGGCTGCCCAGCATGGTACCAGCCTCTGCCTGGGGCAGCTGCTTCTTTACAGCCCCGGGGGGCAGGATGCCCCAGGGTGTCCTGACCCCTCTGCTGCTTTGGCAGTGCCATCTTTGAGTGACCTTGTGCGGCTCTGACCTGTGCTGGGGGCTCCTGGGGCATCCTTCCTTCACCCAACACACGCAGGAGCCGTGGGTCCCCACAGTGCTGGGACAAGGGTGGGCTCCCACGCATGGGCTGTGGGTTAGGGTCTACCCAGGGAGAGCTGGCAGAGGGGTCCAGACCCAGCGGCCGGCGGCTGCCACAGCTTAGGGCTCCCGATCCCTTTCCCAGGGGGTTCCTGGTCCTGTTGGGAAGGTTCCTCCCGCCCCTCTGCTCTACCAAAGCTCCACGCGCATTGCACGCTCTCCACAGGGATGTGGCCTGCGGGTGACGCGTGAACGGTGACAGCGAGGGGGTCACCTCTGGCTCCCCGCATGCTCTGCATCCCACCCAGCCAGCTCCTTGCTGAGCGCCAGGTCCCAGGTGTGCAGGGTGGCACCAAGCAAGGTCAGGCAGCAGCACTGCTGCTCTGCCACCCCTGCCGGCTCCTCGAGGGCTTCCCGCAGCAGAAGGGGTGCAGGGTGACCCTGAGGAGGAAGACAGAGCACCCTGCCCAGCGCTCGGCTGGCCACCCCATCCTGTGCCACCCCGCCACAAAAGCACCCCTGTGCCTTTTCCAGGGCAAGTACGAAGAGAGGTTCCTGAAAGACGAGACCATCTCCCAGCAGATCAACTCGGTGGAGTCCCTCGCGGAGCTGCACCTCTCTCCGGAGGACGAGAAGCACCAGCAGCTCTTGCAGAGGGAGCTGCACGTGAGGAGCCGGCCCCCGTCCAAGCCCACCATTGTCCGCGGGGTGACCTACTACAAAGCCCAGTCGGCCGAGTCGGAGAACGACATCGAGGAGCCGCGTGAGTGGGGTTTGCCGCCGGGTCCGGTGGGATGGCCGGCAGTGGGCCCCGTCCTCAAGTCCGGCCCCGTCCCCTGGGGTCACCACGGGGAGGAGGGCTTGGAGGCAGGAGGAGGAGGCGGCGTCTCACCTCGCTGCTGCGCGGCCGGCGCTTGGGGCAGTGGCGCAGAGCTGTTAGCCCAGGGACTAGCCGAGGGGCTCGGTCGCTGCTGCCGTCTAAAGCACTCAGCATCGGCACCTTTCCAAACACGCAGGCGGGTTTGTTCCCGTGGGGGAGTCCTGCAGGCGGCACCGCGGGGCGTTTGTGCAGTGGCCAGGGTGATGCTCGTGGCTTTAGCCACGGTGAGAGCGAGGGGCTGAGCGCCCAGGCAGCAGCGGCAGGCAGGAGCCCGTGGTCTGCAGGGCAGCAGGGGTGGCCAGCGCGGCCACACCAGACCCCGGAGATGATGGTGGTTGTGGAACCTGGGTGGTCCCCGTGGGTTGGGTGGGTGGGATGCGGTCCTGCCCCGCTGCCGAGAGCTGTCACCTCCTGCCGCGGGCTGACGGCGCTGCCCGTGTCCGGCAGCAGACGAGCTGTTCAGCGGGGACAACGCGGTGGACCTGCTGATCGAGGACCAGCTGCTGAGGCCCAGCGGCAGGGCTGGCAAGGGCATGAGGAAGCCGTCTCCGGTGGGATGGCCCCCCACCCTCGGCAGCGACCCCAGCACCCCGCCAGCCCCCACCGCAGACCCCACTGCTGCGAGCTGGCTGACCCCAACCCCAGAGACCACAACTGCCCCGGCGGCGCTAGCGGAGAAGGGGGCTCCACAGCTGCCGGCAGCCTTGGCCAGCACAGCGGTGGCCACAGCCACGGAAAGGCTGCCCGCCGCTGCCGCCCCGACCCCTGCGGCGACCTGGAGGGAGGTCGGGACCAGCACCGACCCCGAGAGCAGCCCGGAAGCCTGGGGACCGGCACTCACCCCTGAGACGCCCCTCGGCACCGCGGTCCCCAGCACGGCGAAGCCGGCCCTGGAGGAGGAGGACATCAGGAACATCATCGGTGAGTGCCCACCGGCCCCGCGCCGAGCCCCCCGTGCCCGTGGTGCCATCGGCCCGGCTCGGGGAGCCGCGGAGATGCTGCCTGGGCAGCGCTCAGGGCACCAGGGCGCTCGCTCGGCAGCTCTGGAACCTCCGGTGGCCTCCTCCCATCCCGAGGGGCTGGACGGGGCGTCCCTGCAGATGGACCCGAGGCAGGCGGCAGGGGCACAGGCTGAGCCTGGCGCGGGGGGCGCCGCAGGCTGGGCAGGGGGAAGGCGGCGCAGGGCGAGCGTGGCTGCCCTCGGCCAGCCCTCCTCTGCCCGCGCAGGACGCTGCAAGGACACGCTGTCCACCATCTCGGGGCCCACCACCCAGAACACCTACGGGCGCAACGAGGGAGCCTGGATGAAGGACCCGCTGGCCCGGGAGGAGCGGATCTACGTCACCAACTACTACTACGGGAACACGCTGGTGGAGTTCAGGAACCTCGACAACTTCAAGCAAGGTGGGCTCGGGCTATCGCTGGCGCTGTGCCGGTTGCCGCACAGCCAGGCCAAGCTGGGTATCCGTGCCCTGGGCTACCTTGCACTGTGCAGGGTGGCTACGCTCGGGTCCCTGGTGTGTGGGGTTCAGGCTGCTGGCTCCTGGTGGCTCTGGACTTGCTTGCCACTGCGTCACTCTGTGCCTGGTGGCCGGGGACAGGAGCACAGGGTGGGGGGCACAGGGTGCTGGTGGTGGGGCTAACAACCTCTAAAACAGGAGGGTCTCCACCCCGCAGGTCGCTGGAGCAACTCCTACAAGCTGCCCTACAGCTGGATCGGGACGGGGCACGTTGTCTACAACGGCTCCTTCTACTACAACCGGGCCTTCACGCGCAACATCATCAAGTACGACCTGAAGCAGCGGTACGTGGCTGCCTGGGCCATGCTGCACGACGTGGCCTACGAGGAGTCCACCCCGTGGCGGTGGCGCGGCCACTCGGACGTGGACTTCGCCGTGGACGAGAACGGCCTGTGGGTCATCTACCCGGCCATCAGCTACGAGGGCTTCAGCCAGGAGGTGATCGTGCTGAGCAAGCTGAACGCGGCCGACCTCAGCACCCAGAAGGAGACCACGTGGCGGACGGGCCTGCGGAAGAACTTCTACGGCAACTGCTTCGTCATCTGCGGGGTCCTCTACGCGGTCGACAGCTACAACAAGAGGAACGCCAACATCTCCTACGCCTTCGACACGCACACCAACACGCAGATCGTGCCCCGGCTGCTCTTCGAGAACGAGTACGCCTACACCACGCAGGTAGACTACAACCCCAAGGACCGCCTGCTCTACGCCTGGGACAATGGCCACCAAGTCACCTACCACGTCATCTTCGCCTACTGAGACCCTCCCGACACGGCGGGGCGCCGCGAGCCAGGGGCCACCAGCACCTTTTCCTTGTTGTTTTGTTGTCGTTGCTGTTGTTTTGTACGAGCCAAGGAGTAAGTGACGGGCTCTGCTCGGAGCTGGTTTTCTACGGTGGATTGTAGATCGATCCCCAGACCAGACGCCGGCTCCTTGTAGCCGTGCTTCTGATTTTCCTTCCTGGGGGAGGAGAGCCTTCCTTTGGGAGGGCGGTTCCCACCTCCTGCTTGGGGAGGAAGAGGCGACCTAGCCACGGTCCTCCTGACGAGGTTTCCAGCTAGAGATGACCAGCAAGACATCCCCCTCAGTGCGAAGCTGGCCTTTCCGCTGCAGGCACCGGGTCCCCTGGGACACTGACGTTGGCCCGTGCTGCTGGAGGACGCGCGTGTCCCGTGGGAACACCCCCTTTCTCAGGACCATCGTCCCAGCTGATGGCCCGTAGGCCGTCTGGAGATCCTGCTGTACAACGGGGCTGTCAGTGCAGCTCCGGCAACCCCTGGTGCTGGCACTTCTGCCGAGGACTGTCCCCTCCAGCCGGGGCTCTGCCCTGGGCAGCAGGCACAACCCCAGCCCTGTCTCGCACCTGGAGCGAGCTGCTGGCAGGAGGGAGATGCTGTAAATACGTGTGGACGGCTCCTCTTTGATCCCTCTGTAGCCCACAGCAGCCCCGGGCTTTGGCCTTCGCTGGGCGATGGGGCTGCTGGATGGGGTGCTGTGGGGCTTGGGACACCACCTGGGACTACGGGAGCCCTCGCTCCCCGTCCCGCTGCTGCTCCATCTCCCACGAGTCCTTGGCCCACGTGCCCTCTCGCTGCTGGGGGCCGCCCCGGCGCAGGCACAGCCTCTGCCTTCCTGCCCAGCGGTGCCTTGTATTTACCCGCTCTCAGTAATAAACGACGACGTACCTTTGCAGTTGTCCGGGGCTTTCTTAGGACCGAGGGCACGCTCCGGCCGCAGGGACGTGCGTGGGCTTCAGCACAGCAGCATCAGCGAGCAAGACGACCATTAGTAATAAATAAAAGAACAACTTTATTGCCTTCAGTGCCAGGGACACGGAGGACAGAACATCACGGGACCAGAGGGGCTCTCTACCGCCAAGCCCATGGGTGCTGACGGAGGAGGACGCGGCGCCACAGCAGCAGCCCGCTCACATGTGCCAGGCTGTGCCAAGCTCTGCCATCACCACTGGCTCCTTCCTGCAGCCCCCCACCCCTGGAGCCGCCGGGGTTGTGGGGGAGCCGCGTGCCTCTGGCTGGGGCACTGCCGGGGGTTGGATTCTCGACTATTATTGTGTGAGCTGGCCCCCAGTCAGGTGGGGCCGGGGCCAGGAAAGCGAACTGGTGCGAGGAGCGCAGCCAAGGCCCTCGCCGAGCCCAGCCGCTTCCCAGCAGCACGAGTGCCGAGGGGACGGGGGGCTGTGCAGCCTCGCGCTGACTACGTGGCAAAGGGCAAAGCTCTTCCAGAGTGTTGCAAGGCACATACTTGACAGGGGTGGGTTGCTTCTCGCCCTCCTCCTGCTGCTCCTCACCTCCCCCGGAGCTGCTCTGCCTTGCTGCGGGCGCAGCCTCTCGCCTCTCCACAGCCCCGCACACACACGTAACAATAACAAGGAGAAGGGTTAGAAAACACAGCAGCCTGTCAGCGGGGCAGACGGCGAGGGGAAGGCAGCTGGCTGGTGAAGTGGAGCCCATCTTCTGCGGTGCTCGCGGCACCAGGGGAACCAAAACATGGAAAAGAACATGCTGAAGTCATTAGGAAGGGCCGATGCGCCGCTGGAGTCTCATCCCGGCCGAGCACCGCAGCGCATCCTGTGCTGGAGCCCCGCGGGCCAGCTCTGGCCCGGGATGGCTCACAGCTCTGGCCAGAGCTCTGCGGTGGGTGGCTCAGGGCTGGGGGGAAAGCAGGGGCTGTGGGTGCATGGGAGGGGGTGTGTGTGCGTGTCTGTGTTGCAGGAGGAAGGCGCCCTGGCTGTGTCCCAGCTTTCCTGCCCTGGCAGACCTGGTGCTGCGGCTCCACAGGCTGTTTGTTAGCAGTGAGAAGCATTAAATATCGAGAACCAAACTGGAACACAGAAGTACCCCAAAGGAAAAAGGGAAACAAGCCACCACCCACAGGAAAAACAAAGGTAAGACCAGCAGCACAGCCTTTGGAAACGTGTGGGCTGCCCTCAACTCAGCACCCTCTGAGGGCCAAGGACAGGTCAGTCCCGTGCCACCGCCTCGGCGGTGCGGGTTCTGCTTGTAGTGCTTTGTCTCCAGGTGCAGGGGCCGCCCCACTGCGCTGCTGGAACCCCAGGCAGCAGCCCTGGGCTTCTGAACAAGGGAGGCTGCAGTGGTTTGGGCAGAGGTGTGGGGCTGTTTGCCCAAGCACAGCCACTCTGGCAGAGGAGAGGATGCTCCCGCCTCTGCTGCTGGGGTGGAACCTGCGGCTGGGAGCAGGGCACTGCCTCTGGGCAGGACCCCAGCACTCGGCACCCCACCTCGGGGGGCAGTTTAACAGGGCTAAAAAAAACCCAAACCCTGAACCAACCAACCAACCCAAGTCTGGACAGTGCATGGGTAGCAAGGCCAGCCCGTGTCCCCTGTGCCACCCTGGGTGCCAGCTGCTGATGCCAATAGCAGAAGGCAGTGGCCTGCCTTGGCAGCACCAGGCATCACATGTGTGGGTCCCCGGGTCCGTCCCTGGTGAAGGGCAGCAGAGCCGCGGGATGCGGCCACTGGGAAAGGGCAGGCACAGGAATGGGAGCCCAAGGGAGCTGCTGGCAAAGGGTTCAGTCTGGCAGCAGGACCTGCTGCGTGCCGGGTGCGCGGACAGCACCGCTACCCCACGGGAGCTACTGGAGGGACTTGACGATAGCTCTCAGCGCGTGGGGCGTCTCTGGGACGGAGGGAGAGGAGCTGTAGAAGGTGTTGGTCTGATTTCTGCGCTGCTCTCGGAGGTACGGAGGGATGGATGAACTTTTGATGTGGAGGATCCTGGTGTCCATCACTTCGCAGTCAATCTGCATCATCACCTCATAGTCCTGCCCATTTATCACGTTTTCTGCAAAAGCAAGGGGGGAGAAGAGTAAAGTGAAGAGTTATCCCCGGGAGCTAACGCCAGTGACCCAACAGCACCGAGAGCAGAGGCTTCTGGACCTTTACTGGAGCAGGAGCTGGAGTGGGCGACGCTCTTGCTGCTCCACACACGGGGCTCCATCTCACACAGTGCATCTCCAAGGCCACGCTGAGCATGTTACTGCACAGCTAGAAACTCATGGAAGTCTTTCCTGTCTCCCTGCATCTGGTTACAGACGGACTCAATGTTGTGGAACATTTGTGTTCCTGTGTGACTTGGTCTAGGGGATCCTGCTGTGGCAGGGGGCTTGGACTGGATGGTCTCTCGAGGTCCCTTCCAATCCCTCATGGTCTGTGATCACCAAGCACCAAAGCACAGGGGTGCTTTGAGATCGGGCTCAGTTCACGCAGCTGAACATGTCATTTCCTTTTCTTTGGTTCAAGAACATCGTGACCCTCTTGACACCGAGAATCTCAGAGGAATTTCTTCACCAGATTATTAAAAAAAGAGAAAAAAAAAGGTAGAATGTGATCTTTCAAATGAATTAACGGGGCCTTCTGACGTGGCTGTAGGTGTCTACATCGTGTTGCGGTGACACTGGACAAGGCCATTACCTGAAGAGACACGGGGACACCCAAGCACCAGACTGGACCCCCAGAGCAAGGCCAGGATGCATTGGACTGGATGATCTTTCAGTGTCCCTCCCAATCCCTAATGATTCTGTGATGCATCACCCCAGGCTGGTCGCTGCTGCTGCAGGAGCTCCTGGGCTTTAGGGCAGAGGCTGCGCACCCGGCCAGCGCCGGCCGCCTGGATTCAAAGGTGGGAGACTGCTCCCTGCACAGACAGCGTGTCCAGGAATGCGGGAGCTCAGATCGGATTTCCAGGCGCAGCCAATCCCTGCCTCTGCAGGCAGACCTCGCTTCTTCCTGTGCTAGGGAGGACAGAAGAACATCTAATGGAAAGCGTATGCATCGGAGGAATGCAATCCACATTACTAATTTTTACTGCTTTCCTGGATTAACTCTGACTCGGGATGACAGCTGACAGCCACGGCTGGACCCTCTGGTTCGCCGCGGCACCTGCGGAACCCATTTGATCAAGTGTGTCTGGAACAGTAATGAGAAGCAGGAGCAAGCCCCTGCTCAGGGGGCTGAGAGCCTGCACGGGAAATCGCAGCTTCCACCTGCAAAAATGAAATGGAAAGAGCTCTCTGTGTGCCACCGAGGCCTGGAGCAGCTGTGCGTGGCTCTGTGCCGCTGACCCCAGCAAGCACCCTGACCCTCTGGGCCCTGGTGTTGCTGGGGGAAGCCTTGGGTGCTGTGTCCCCAGCCAAGAGCCCCTGGGGGTCACCCGTTCTCTCATTCTTTGGACGTGAGCTTGGTTCCCACCTGGGCTAGTGCTGCTGGCTGGGACAGATGGCTGCATGGCACGAGGTGGGCACAAGGCCAGTTGGGGTTAAGGACCTCTGGGCTGGGGAGAGCAAAGGGGAACACAAGGTCTCCTTGCGACGCTGCGAGCTGAAAGCAGCTGAGATCAGCTCCTCAGCTCTGACGTTGCAGACAACAGCTCAGGAGGATGCTGGCTAGGGAGGAAAACATGCTCCAAAGCCACAAGTGGGTGAGGTGGGATAGGACGGTGGCCAGGGCCAGGAAAAGCTCTCTGTAAGACTTTCCCATGCCTGTCTGCAGCAGCCAGCACAGCAGGCTGTCATGAGGATCCCTGGCCCTGCACCACACGGAGGAAAGAGCGGCCCAGCGAGCAGCCCGGGCGAGGGAGGGACCTCGCGTGGGTGGCAGCCGGAGCATGGGAACCAGCTCATCTCAGCCAGCCAGGATCCCCCTTCTCGCAGCGCTCACGTGGGCTCCCCCAGCTCTGCCACCCTGTGCAGAAGGCTCTGTGGCTTTCGAGGCCACCACAGCTGAGGCAGCTCACGGGGAGCCTCTCCGGCCAGCGGGCGTGGAGGGGACCCACACACCCCACTGGGACGCGAGCTGGGTACCTGAATCCTGCTTTGGGTCTGCAGAGCAGCCCAGGAGTGGCACTCGGTTTTCAAGAAAGGTCCCTCTCTCTTCATTTTTGGGTTGGAGGTACCTTCCAGGGAGCCTCTGCAAACAGTGGCCTCTCATAGGGGCCTCTCACAGGGGTGAGGACATTTCCCATTCCCATTAGCACCAAACTGGCTCAGAAGAGGAGGTGGCACTTTCCAAGGGCAGCAACTGCTACTTGGAGGTGCTGCTGGGTGCCCGGACCAGTCACCTCAAAAGGAGCCCTCTGACAGCCACGCCAGCCCCAGGATGCCGGGCCAGTGCTGGAGAGCCCTGCTCGGCCCACCCCAAGGAGGGGTGGTCCACCCCATCGGGCGGAGGGGCTGGTGCTCCGCCTAATCCCACGTGATGTTTCCAGCACAACAACAGGCAAACGTGACCCGTGTGCAGCCAGCACGATCTGCTGTTTGGAAAAGCCAGCTCACGGACTGGGGCGGGCAGGCTCCCCCCGAGCTCGATGCCATCGAAGTGTTTCACGATCTGGATCGGGAACAGAGAGCACGCTTGCTAAGATTTCTGGAAGATGCTGCACTGGAGAGAGCCCAGCCACTCCAGAGCCACTCCAGAGCGCTGGACCGGACCGCAGCTCTGATAGCAGGGGGAAGCGATCCAAGCTCTTCAGGACACGCTGCAGTCACGGCTGGAACGAAGAGATGGAAAACACGAGCGCAGAACGCTGCCTGCAGTCACTCTGGTGCTGCTCTTCTGTGAGCTGCAGGTGCCTGGCCAAGACTGGAACCCCTTAGGGTAGGTTGCAAGTGATCATTGAAGAGCCCAGGGCCACAACACAGCCAACACACGTCAACTGAGCCGTGCTGCCTGTCTGCCTGCTCTTTGCTTGTGACAAAGACAACAGGATGAGGGGCACTGGGTGTCAGCTGGAACATAGGTTCCACATCAATAGGAGAAGGAACTTCTTCACAGTGAGAGTGACAGAGCGCTGGAACGGGCTGCCCAGGGGGTTGTGGAATCTTCTTCTCTGGAGATGTTTAAGACCCACCTGGATGTGTTCCTGTGTGACTTGGTCTAGGTGATCCTGCTGTGGCAGGGGGATTGGACTGGATGATCTTTGGAGGTCCAGCAGGAACGCAGGTAACTTTCAGATGGCCACCAGGAGTGTTCCAGGACCCTCTTGCTTTGCGCCAGCTGTGCCAAGCTGACGATGTTTAAGTTTGGCTCAAAGAATGATTTAGCCACAGATTACCCAAATAATTAATCTTGCAAGCAGAGTTTACATTTAGGGGAGCACTAGCTTCACAAGAAGAAGAGGCACCAGCTGGACCAGCCAGCTGAAAGGCTGCAGCTGCCCCCAGACATTGCTTAGGGGGCTTTCTCTGCAGTGTCACTGCTGCAGTCTCCCACCTCGTCTCCGCAGAGCAGCCCTGAGTGCAGCACATCTGGACAACGTTCCCATCTGAAGGGCTGGAACACACTACCAAATAAGTAGATGAATGGAGCAGCACTACTGCAGCAGCTACAGGGACTAAAAATAAACTCCCTGCAACGCCGCGCGCTCCCGAAAGCACTCGCAAGTGTGCTTGCTTGACAGGATTATTTGTGGCCAGGGTGAAAGTTGTACCGTGACCTAAATAACTTCCCTTGTTAAAGGTGAAGTGCTGCTCAGAACTATCTCCAAACAAAGCAGCTGCAATGGTCTCACCTCTGTGGACTCAGCTGTCCACAGCCAGGTCGGGGTTGATCCTGGGCACTGCCACGGCTCCCAGCACCTCACTGGGCTGCGGGATCTACGTGCATATGGAAGCAGGCCGTGGGCAGAAACGTTGATGCCACATAATCATCTTGATGAACCACGAGGTGACAGCAAGAAGATCTCTCCCCAGGTGTAAGCTATTGGAGCACTGCTGCCAGGGGCTATCCAAGTGGGATGTATACAGGCAGGACAGAAGAGCTACCTTTGCCCAAGCGTTCTGCACGCAGCGCTGAAGAAACTGCCCTCGTCCTCACGCTCGCTTCCCCTCGGAGGTCTCTGATGGAGCACCAAGGCAAGGCTCTCCTCTGCACAGCCTGTGCTACCTAGTCCCACTCCCTCGTACGTGCCAGGACGTGCTCAGCTCCCACAGATCTGGGCAGCTTGTGCAGAAGTGAGACTCAACTTGCCCTGTCACTTGCCATTCTCCTGACACTTGCACAGCCCCAGGGCTTAACACTAGCACAAGAACTTGCTGCTCTTTCCTGTAGCAGTGCTGATTTCAACTTTTAAGTGCTCTTTTGCACCTTGGTCCTCCACAGGCACTGCAGGTTCCCTGGCAGGCTTCCTCTCAAAGATGGTTGTGTAATTCTTTCACGCCTCAGGCACTCGGTCTGCCAGAAAATCATCCTCTTTCTTCTTTTTCCTCTTTTGGCTGCAATGTCTTTTGTTGAAAAGACATCTTCTTCCTTCTATGAATTGACTTTAACGTGTTACTTAAGCCCACCTGATTTTTTTTAGGGTCCTTTTAAAGACTTCTACACTGAGCTATGAAATGGCTGAGGGAGCTGGGTCTCTTTAACTTGGAGGAGACTGAGGGGTGACCTCATGAATGTCTATAAATACGTGAAGGGTGGGTGTCAGGAGGATGGAGCCAGGCTCTGCTCAGTGGCATCTAGTGATAGGACAAGGGGCAGTGGGTGTCAGCTGGAACACAGGAGGTTCCACATCAATATGAGAAGGACCTTCTTCCCAGTGAGGGTGACAGAGCACTGGAAGGGGCTGCCCAGGGGGTTGTGGAGTCTCCCTTTCTGGAGTCATTTGAAACCCACCTGGACATGTTCCTGTGCAACTTGGTCTAGGGGATCCTGCTGCCTCAGGGGGGTTGGACTGGATGATCTTTGGAGGTCCCTTCCAACCCCTGATGTTCTGTGATTTAATCAATTTTACGGCATTTGCCAGCGTTTCACCCTACTGGCTTCTCTTTTAACACGTTTCCCTGCTCTCATGCAGCCCTCACCATTGAACTGGTGCATCTACCTCGCCATTTCAATTTCATAGAATCATTAGGGATTGGAAGGGACCTCAAAGGGTCACCTAGTCCAGTTTGCAGGCCATTGCTGGTAAAATCAATCGAACTCTCAACTCCAGCTCTTTTCAGGAGGCAGCATCACTTTTTCATCGCCGCAAGCCTTCTCTGTCACCCAGTATCATTTGTCTCTGGTCTAAGAGTGACGGCTACTGGGAGCGTGTGTGTTCACTTACAGCTGAAACGTCTTTATAGGTTGGATGGCATCCAAAGTGTGAGCTGGATTTTCCACCTGTCTCACCCGGATACATAAAATTACCTCATTTATTTAGATACTGCGATCAGCTCTTGCTTGTAGAAGAGTATTTTTAATACCATCTCTGCAAAGATTCTGCCTGTGTGGGGCGAGCAGTTTATTCCACGTGAGCTCTGATCCATCTGCCAGTTAGTCAGGAAAAATCACCTCCAGGTGCCGCAGGGCGCCCGGGGTGAACAGAGCACCCGCTCGCGAAAGGGAAGTGCCTGCTGCAAAGG
The DNA here is from genome assembly GCA_013400115.1 of Rhinopomastus cyanomelas. NCBI lineage: Eukaryota > Metazoa > Chordata > Aves > Bucerotiformes > Rhinopomastidae > Rhinopomastus > Rhinopomastus cyanomelas. Next base: position 257,353 of record VXBP01005923.1, on the reverse strand, counting down.
TTTCTGTCTCCCAGCTGCAGCAGCAGGAGATCTACAGCCTTAACACAAAAGCCCTGCCCTGAAACAGAGGTGCCTCCTTTCTCGTGGTGAGGGGCAGCTCAGGCTGGCAATCACTGCTGCAGCCACATCCACCCCCACGGCACTGGGGCTGCGCAGGGATAAGCTGCCTCATCTGGGGCTACCACAGGATCAGACAGGATGGAGGTGGTGGGTGACCAAGAAAGTCCTTTAGAGGCTTAGGACACATCTTTCAAGTTGCTATCCTACAGCAACCCTGCTGCATAGGATGAAGCGTGGAGGATGCCCAGGAAGCTGCCAGAGGTGAGGTGGGCTGTGTGAGGAGGGTGAGGAGACAGCCTCCTGCAAGCTAAACACTGACCCAGGCTGTACTGGACTGCTGTGTTGTCCCCAGTCTCTAGGTTTATTCAAGTGATGTTCTCGAGGCAGATCTCACAAACCTCTTCTCCCAGCTCTACTGCAGTGTTTTCACAGGGTGAGCTCATCGTGGGCAATTCTGTTCCAGACCACTGCAGGAATAAGCAGCTACCAGAGCTGGCCCGTGTGTCACAAGCACACAACTGTGTTTGCCACCTGTAATTTAGCACTAATAGGAGTTATGTAATCCTGAATTTACAGCGTTTGAAAACCCATTAAAGCAGATTGGCTGGGCTGGAGGCTAGAGTCCCTGCGTGCCGCACGAACACCGCAGCCAGGATGCTAACAGGGTGGGATGGAAGGCTTCTCTTTGGTTTGGGGCACAGTGCTCAGCAAAGCTGGCTGACACAGACTACCTGCATGGCAATGCCAGCAACCAGGCCTGATGAGCATCCTGAAGACAAGGTCTCTACAGCGAGACGCACGCGTCTTCAGTTCTGCACCTCACTTGGGTCCTTGTAGAGCTCCACGCTGACTGGGGCTTCTTTTCCCTTCTGCTTTAAGGACTTGCTAGAAGGGTGTCCTTTACACAGAAACCCCACCTGGCGTAAGAACACTAGCACTGGAAATAGTACATGTGACGGCCGGTTAACCTGTGACTCATTCTCTACCCCTTCATCGACAGCCTGTTCCCCACAAAATGCCACCCCTAGCACTTATCCTGTCTGTATNCTGGAAACAACACTCCAGATGTGGTCTCACCAGTGCACAGTGGGGCAGGAGAACCTCTCTCCATCTGCTAAACACCCCATTTCTGATCCACCCCAGGATACTGTTGGCCCTCTTGGCCACAAGAGCACACTGCTGGCTCATGGTCATCCTGCTGTCCACCAGGACCTCCAGGTCCCTTTCTCCTCCACTGCTCTCCAACAGGTCAGTCCTCAACCCCTACTGGTACTCTTCTGGGGTTGTTCTTGCCCAGATGCAAGACTCTACACTTACCCTTGTGATACTTCATTAAACTGCTCTCTGCCCAGCTCTCCAGCCTGTCCAGGTCTCGCTGAAGGGCAGCACAAGACCAGCTGCAGCACAAACACCCAAGAGATGCTCTTTGTTGTATTAACAAAGGGACAAGAAGGCACAGGAGATCCTCTGAAATCATCTTCCTGCTCCTCTGAACAGACACAACTAGGTCACTCATTTAGCAATTTAGGCAAACAGCTCGTTACGAGGAGTCACCGGGGAATAAGGCTTTATGATTTCATTTCTTGATCGTTTCCTGTCTAACCAAATAAACATGAACTCAAGTGACACAGGTTCCCTTCGTTCTGCGCGGAGATTCTTGAATGATTTCTTTCATGCTCCTCTGAACAATTTAATCTGCTCCTTCCTGTCAAAGTCAACACACACCAACAGGCAATGGCTGGGGACAACAACGCTTCTCAAGGACAACAAAGCCTGCTGAAAGCTTCCAATACAGGTTCACCCAGGGAATGATCAATTCTGATGCTCACAGACATGTAGGGAAGCTTGGGGGAGCTACTCCGTTTTGATTCTGCTTTGACTCTGTTCAATCTGCTGTTTGAATTCCATGATAGAATTTGTTCTGCCACGACTTCACCCCCGACCTGTAGGGCAGAGCACGAGAGCCTAAGCACATCGGTGACATTGGCAGAACATCCTGATTACAGCAAAACCGCGGCGATCTGACCTGCTGCTTGTCCATCTCTGCACACGGGGGACAGCAGGCTCCATGGTCTTGAAGGTCCTTCCCAGCCTACACAAGCTGCTTCTCCTCGCTCTGCAGTGTCTCTGACCCACGATCCCAGGTGGGACACATGGGGCTCCAGACAAGGAGCCACTACAGAGACAGTCTTGGCTTCTGATCAGAAAGGGAACAATGAACCAACGAACGACAACACATAGCTGGGGCCACTAGCCTCCTGGAACCCACTCCAGTGGCCTCTCAGGTGAGAGAAAAGGCTTCCTGAAATATTAAGCAGGAACCTTCAGGGAAGTCAGATGCTGTTTGCTGGTTCATACTGCCTTAGACCTTCCATTTCCAGTGGCTAACTGGGAACTTCCTTGCTCTGAAAGATGGAAATGCCATCTTTTGTTTGCTTGACCCTGAAAGGCAGCGCAAGTTGGGGACTTTATTTATTCAACCTCGAGACATGGGAACTTGCAGAACACGGTCACTTCCCAAAGAGCTTTTGTTTTCATTTCTCCTCTCAGCCTGTGTGGGTCCTGTTTGCCGGGTGGCTTTTTCAGAGACACTTTGCTACCCGCCCTGGACATCGGCGAGCGGCGCTCAGCAGCCCTCAGCTCAAAGGAAGCTCTTTGACAGCTGCGTGCGAAGAATCACGCTGTTCGACGGCAGCAATCACAGCCCAGCTTTGATCAAAAGGCCTCACCACTACCTTTGCTATCGACTCCTTAAATCAGAACGTGTTTTATTCCAGAGCACTTCAGAAGCCTGTCACATCGGTGGGTGCTCAGAAGGAAGGCAGAGGGAGGGGATCGTGATCAGAAGCTGGCCAACACAGCAGAGCACATGGACTTCACAAGACTTGCTGTCCCAATCACAGTCAATTTCTGCCTCTAGGAGATTTTGCTCTTTGTGTTTCATGTCAAAAAGAAACCCTTAAGAGAAGAGAGCATCTTGGAAACTCAGGAACATACGGCTAACAGAGGGTCCGGCACACGACCACTGTCTCGAAGGCAGACTTGTGTGACATTAGACAAAGGACCTATCCAGAACACGTGTCAGAAGATTCCAAATCCTCTCTGTCACAGCTGCAGATTCATCAGATGAGCTGATGAGCCTCAGATCTCCTCAGGGGCCCCCCATCAGGTGTCTCACTTTTAGTAGACAGAGTGCAGACACCAACCTTCAGTTCAGAGAGAGCAAACGAAGGAGGGACTTTCACGTAACACGAACTGCTTTGCCCAGGGATCATAAGGCTAAAGAAGCCCTTTTTGGTCTTCATGCTGCTGCTAAGGCCACCAGAGCTCATGGTGAGGACACACCTGCACAGATATTTACAGCTGCTCCTACCAAGAAGAAGTGCAAAGTCTGAGGGTGCCTAATCTAACCGTAGAAAAAAGACACTAATGAACGTGGCTTCTTGGGCTGAAAGACCCACCTGGATGTGTCCCTGTGTGACTTGGTCTGGGTGATCCCTGCTGTGGCAGAGGGACTGGACTAGATGGTCTTTCGAGGTCCCTTCCAATCCCTAATGATTCCACGGACACTGAAAACCATCTCCTACCTATGTTCTCACGTTTGTGTGCTGCGAGAAGACGACTACTGGTGGTGTGTGATGAACTGCGAAGCTGCAGGCGTCCTGGGGAGACAAAGGGTTTGTGCCTGGGGTAGGAAGAGCAGCTCAGCTATGCTGTGCTCTATGGATTATTTTGATCCAGAGATCAATGCTGTAACCCGCTGCATTTTTTACAGCAGTTAAGTAAATAGGAGACTAATGGCAGATGTTTTCATTTAAGCTTCAAGAAAGGCACCGCCTACACGTCAACTTGGAATCGGTGCCATGAGCCAACAAGGCTCTGAATTACAATAAAAGCAAATTTAGGAATGAAATCTACTGGAGACTTCACTGATCTCGAGTGTGTCGTTTGATTTTTGAAATAACAGCTGCCATCCAGCACAGCAAACATGACTTGCTGAAAAACAAGAGCTGGAGTTGAACTGTTAATTGCAGTTGGCTTTCACTCCTGTGAGAACGGCAAGCTATTTCTTCTTGGAAGAACTTCCCAGTACAGGCACATGAATGGTGACCCCAAAGCCATGTACAGTGGGACTGGGATTACTCAGTTCTGCCTCATTCCCTCCGTGCTCAGCAGCTCTGAGGCGGGTGCCATCAGGCAGCCTTCGGGTGATGTGTCCCAAACTTTGGGGCTCTGCTGTTAGGCAGAGGCAGGTCAAAACACAACCACTGCTGGCTGCAGGGACCAAGGGGGGAGCTGAGGGACAGCAGCAGGGAAATGGGAGAGCATCTCGGGAGGCACACATGGAGAAGCTGACAGCAAGTACTGACTGTGACCTGGCAGGGTGGCCCAGCGAGCTGGGAAAGGGGACTGGAACAGGGTGGGGAAGAGGGAAAAGGGGGTAAGAAGGAGAAGATTAACACAGACCAACGTGCAAGCTACTTTTGGTAAACTTCATTTTTCCTTATATTAATATTTAAACTCACGTAAACCTATGTTAATATATTAAAATAGTTCTGGGCACCTGCACAGAAACCCTCAGCAGGGCTTCTGCTGGCTTACGCTCGTCCTCACAGAGGGACAAGGGCTGACCAGGAGCACACAGGAGACAGCTGCAAAGCAACAGCTAGTTCTACTCAGCCAACATACAGTAACAGAATAGTTTTTAATCAAGTTTTTCCCCTGAAAATGATTAATGTGCAGCTACTGCTTTGCACAATATTGTTCTCTTCAACCTCTGCTGCACTGAACGCACACACACATACGCCTACATCTACTGCCAAGTCTGCTGCTGGGGTTTGCCATGAGCTGCAAAGCTCTTACCCCAACTCTTCCCTCCAAGACAAACCCTTCATTCTGATTTGTAGGCAGGTGAAAACTGCCAGAACACTCTTGCAGAATCATGTGCAGTCGTGCAGGACAGTGACTGACAATTCATTTGGCAGAATCATGTCCTCAGCCTCTGTGCAGATGTGCAGGACAGTGACTGGCAGTTAGTTTCACCTCCTGGTCTTGGTACCTGTTCTCTGTCCCTGCAGTCGAAGGTGGGAATGCCTCAAGCCAGCTCCAGGCAGAGTGTCTAGCCAAGTTCACAAGACACACATGCAATCCAAGTGCACTCAGAAAAGGATGACAGGCCTGCTGGGAAGAGACTGCCCAAGCGGTTCAAAGGGCTCCTGACGGAATCGTAAACTGTTTTGTGTTTGGGGATAGTGTCATGGGTCAGCCTTAGTACACAGATAAATAAAGAGCCTGCAGAAGAAAGCAAGGGATGAAGTTCCAGAAAGGTTTCAAAGCAAAGGCCACTTATTCCCTTCATCTCCTGTGCCAGGGCTGTGGCACTAAAAAAAACAGCAGTGGAAAAAGCTCCCCTGATCTGGCAGAGGCACAAGAAAAGGCAGGAGGGGACAAGATTTGCCAGGTCCTCCCAAGGGGAGCAGCTGCCTTCTAGCAGCCAACTCTCTGCAGGTGGGCAAAGAATTAAGGTGGCTTAGGAGAACAGCAGACAGCTGGGAGGAAAGATTTGTTGTCAGCTAACTCGCAGATGCTAGTTCAGGACACACTCTGTTCCCACTGAGGCACAACAGGGTGGAGGAGCAGTGCTCTCAAAGGAGAGAAAGGGATTCTTCTCCAGGCAGGGAATTATCTCCTCCAGGTAATCCACTAATAATCAAATTAAAAATCAAGTCGGGTCACCTGCTGGCTCTTTTGTGCCTCGTCACTTTTCCCCTAATACCTGGCTGAGCATCACAGAGGCAGCAGCCTTTGATCCCGCTGTTTACTTAACGCTGTCCTCGAGTCTCATCTGTTTCAACATCTCTGCTCAAATCCCTGGGCAGTTTTTTATTTCCTGGATTATGCTGATGTTCTTGAAGAGAAATCCCACAGAACTCCAGTAACAATCATTTCACAATGTCCCATTATTAATGGAAGGATATGATTTGCCTCTGGATCCTGATGTGTATTTTCCAAATCAGACTGAATCCAACAACTGTAAAGTTATTTCAAGTAACACAAGGCTCAGGGGGATTGGACTAGATGATCTTTCAGGGTCCCTTCCAATCCCTAATGATTCTATGACTTGTAGAAATATCCAATCATTCCAGTGATAAAGCACCCACTTGCAGGCAAGAATTCAGCTCAGACAGATGAGGATCTTTGCAATGGCCGTGCAAGCGGAGCTTCTGGCAGATAAATGCCAAAAAGAATGCTGACACATCTAACAGAAATTCCCCCAAGACAGCCAGTTGCAGATCATCACCTTCAACTTACTGTACTGCATGGGAAAATGTAATTAGAAAAATACCAAAAGCTTGAAGTGCCTTCCCCCCCCCGTCCTTAGTTTATGGAAATTCACATCATTAGATGTTTTGTGCATTCTTGAATTCAAGAAAACCACTGGGGCTTCTGATTCACTGGCACTGGAGAACAGATAAGTTTTATAAAAGCATGGCCTGCCCAGATATTCAGAAAGTGAGGTTTGTACTGTCACAGGACTGTGCCAGTAACCCTGTGCCTCAAACATGCCCTAACTTGGCAGCTCCTCACCATATGAACGAAGGACACCTTTACACAGCGCGTGTCCTGGCTCTCCTGAGTGGCCAGAACACAGATCGAGAACGTTTCTGAGGGGTGACAAGTCTGTGCCCCGAGTGCAAAGCTGCTGCTCTGCTGTTCAGCAGCCACGCAACACGACGGTTATTAATCCTGACCACGCAGCGCTGAGACGTCCCGCTCACACTGAGCGTTGTGTAACTGTGGCGTAAGCAGTCCGGCGAAGGCAGTCAGCATCCTAACAAACCAGTGAGGCCAAGGAACTCGCCCTGATAAGCAGCCACAGGAGGAACCCCAACGAGAGCATGAGGCCAGTCTCCACACTCGATGGGATCCTTGTAACTGCCAAGTTAGAGAAGCTAGATGACACCCAAGTAACCCTTAATCAGCTGTGTATCACAGAACATCAGGGATTGGAAGGGATCTCAAAAGACCATCCAATCCAATCCCCCTGCCAGAGCAGCATCACCTAGACCAAGTCACACAGGAACACATCCAGGCGGGTTTGAAACCTCTCCAGAGAAGGAGACTCCACAACCACCCCAGTCAGCCTGTTCCAAATCACTGGGACTAGACAGCCCCTCCCTTGCCCTTGAGGGAGCTGGAATATGACACTGCAGCACTGCTGGGCCATGTCACGCAGCCTCTCAGTACAATCTCTGTGACCAGGCACTGGTGAATTGCCAGCAGCCCAGCTCCAGCAGGGACCCTGGCAACTAAAACCCAGGAATGACCCGTCTGACTTCTTTTTCAAAACCGTAACGACAAGCATTTGGTCCAAGTTTAGTTTCCACGCACGAGTCAGGCACCTCTTTGAAATTCTTCTCCTGCCACTCTCTTTCATGCTTTGGACTCACCATTGATGTTTACAGCTGGCAGCACTATAGACATCTTCGGTCTTCTGGTCTTGTTATGTGTGGTGGCTGGCAGTAATAGGTGGTCCTGCAAAACAGGGGAAAAGATGTGTTAAATCCACCCTGGAAGTGCAGAGCTGAGAAAATTCCTTTCCATTCTGTCCTACAGACAACCCACATGAAACTATTTACGATAGCTTAGCAAATTCGAGTTGCTGAGGGAGCCTTCCAAAAGTCACAGCAACTGCTCGCGCTGCGTAACCGAGAAGAAACCCCTGTGCAGGCAGCAGAGTATGAAAAAGCCTCGATCATGTGGAAAGGAATGAAGACGACTACTCGTACTCGTGCGTATGGCTTCAGTGTGGCGCAGGGCTTTGCTGAACTGGAGCTTTTGCTTGCAGTGCTGTCTTCTTCACAGACAAATGCCATCTTGCTACGGGAAGTCAAGCCCCACAGCACACACCTCGTGCAGCAGGACCCTTCTGGGTCAGCCCTGTGACAGTGTGTGAAACGTGAGGTCTGCTGACAAAACCCACCAGGGAAGCTGGGTGCTGCAGCTGTGCTTTAGCAGCTCGACTCAGCTGTGAGGTGGCCGAGTGCCGCTAGAAGACGGCGGCGTTCAAACCACCCTGGGTTTCAGCAGTGGAAGAGGCATCTGCGGGAAGCATTCTGGATGTGAACCTGCCCCACAAGGGCAGTGCAGCCCTTCAACAGCTTTTTCTTTCTCGCTGAACTTGCAGCTCTTCTCCCTTCTCGACAGAAGGAGCACGACGCAAAGTGCCGGCGCGGGCGTCTCCCGTAACACGGTACCACGTTGCTCTAGACACACCAAAGACAGACAAGGGACGCTTCCCAAGCCTTTCAGAGCTTAGTTTCCTTGACAGGAGGTTGATGCTTCACTGCACCACCTCCCTACCACTGGCCATTGTGCAGGAAGTGTATTTGCTGCCTCCTAGTAATTAGGAACAAAAGCCTGCGGTTATGTAATTGACAAACTGAGCTTAAATTTCTAACTCGGGCTTTAAGTGGAACAAAACCTGCCAACAGAATTAATGGAAAGGTTTGTTTTCCCAGCCCCTGTGTCTGCCCCTCTCTCAAACCCAGCAATGCCAGACTCACTTCCCAGTGGCTCTGAAAACAAAAGCCATCAGATGCCACCACAGCAGATCTGCGGAGACCAACTCATTAAGAGGTTCTTGCAACCGTCCTAAAACCAGTTGTGAACATCTGTCTTTCATTCTCAAGAGCCAGAATCTACTTTATATGGTTAAAAAGCAGAAGCAAGTCTGATACCCTCTTTTCATGCTTCTGCATTTGTAAAACTCCAACAATACTTCACAGTCACTAGTGCTCAGAGACTTTACAGGCAGCTTTTGAGCTCCCTGCTTAAGGGTAACAACAGGGACACCATCTCCTCAGGCTTTTGGCCAAGGTGACCTTTTTGGCAGCTTCCTTCAGGGAACAGCTGTTAATTTCTTAACGTTAGGGAAGCTGCATCTTCCCCTTTTTACACTCTCAACACTATACTGTGATGTCCAATATCCAGTAAAATAAGTTACAAGCAAAGGCAGGCGTTAAGTAAATCAAGATACGCACAGAAATATCCCTCTCTCTTTTTCACCCCCAAAAAAATCCACCCCCCAAACCCCAGATGACTGACCATGAGAGAAAAAACAATTGTAATAAATGACTGTAATTAAAAACATCTTGGTAGCCAAATTATAAAACCACTCTGGTGTAATTCTCAGACTACATATGTAATTCCCATTTCATATTTGAACCGCTGAGATGAAGACAAGACTTGGTAAGACAATGAGCTACACAAAGAATCATTCTTGAAAGCCAGTGTTCCCAAGGGAACTGGCCAAANACAGAATATTAGGGGTTGGAAGGGACCTCAAAAGATCATCCAGTCCAATCCCCCTGCCACAGCAGCATTGCCTAGACCAAGTCACACAGGAACACATCCAGGTGGGTTTTAAATGTCTCCAGAGAAGGAGACTCCCATTAAAACTTTTGTAACTATGTACTTGTCATGATTTTGTGACTGTTTTTAACATCACTTATCCTGTTGGGTTTTTTTTTCCCTTTCTCAGTGCTTCTGAGAATCCAGAGATCATTATTATTGTGGAGTTTCCTTCCCTGAAGACGTTTCAAACCCACCTGGATGTGTTCCTGTGTGACTTGGTCTAGGCAATGCTGCTGTGGCAGGGGGATTGGACTGGATGATCTTTTGAGGTCCCTTCCAACCCCTAATATTCTGTGATTATCTAACAAAACACAAGTACTGCCAGATTTGTGCATCCTAGTTACAGGTAACTAGAACTGATCGCTAACAAAGCTGAAGGCTGGTCCATTCATTGGTGCTGGCTTGGGTTTGCTTATAGTGGCACCTTGATTCACTCAGTAGAAAATGCACTAAGAACCCTCGCAGAGACTTTACAGTTGGAGAACCTCTACAGAAATACACAGCAATGTCATGACAGCTCTACACCAGATTTCTGGACAGCCACATCAGTGAGTGTATGGATCAGTGATGAGGCAGAAATCATACACGAAGAAAGACTGTTTTAATGTCTTTCTAATGTGTAAGAGGTTTTCTCCTGTCCTGGAGCGTCCCAGAGGGGTGTGTGGTGCTCTTACTCACCCCTAATTTTAAACACCAGACACAAATAGCTAAAATTAAAATGATGTTTGTGACACTAGCACATGGCCTAAAATGAGTAAAAGCAAATCTTACAAGTCAGCATCTGGCCCGTGAGCGCGAACGTCCACCAGAGGCGGAATAAATCACAACTATTACCTAACAACAGATGGCCCCGGCTTGGGCCAAGACTTGCACTTAGATGAGATGACAATTCAAACAGACGATGCAGACCTGAGCGTGCTGGCAGGGTGGCTGGAAAAATATCAGTCTGGAAAGACAACATTTCAACTGAGACCCTGGCTGTACTGTTCTCATTTTGCTTTTGAGCACCTCTAGAGCTCCGCGATAGTGAAGCCAGATGAGATGGGCAGATAGGTGAATAGAGACCCTAAAAATCCAGCCTCAGTTTAGTAAGTTGGGGTACAGGAACACATCTTTTCCTGGAGATAAAGTCTGAAGCTGTGGCTTGTTTGATTCATAGCAACATGTTTAACGCCCTTGCCACCAGCACACGGAGCATTATATAATTGAAATAAAATTAACCAGAGCTATAAACATGTAGAAATGAGGTGTCCCCATGGAATAAAATTCCCCACTGAATATTTTTGCACTCTGCTGGCTGTTTCAGTGCCTGTTGATCTGCTGCTGAACTCATGGAACTGCAATAAAGATTTTAAGGCTTCTTACATAAGACCAGAGTTGTCAGGGCTCTGACAGGGATTAAGCTTTGGAGCCTTGTGCATCTCTACACGCCACAGTCAATTGGCAGAGGAAATCCTGTTCCACTGTGCTAGAATATTCCAAAACTGGCTGCTCATGCAGCTGCAGCCCAAGTCTCGTGTCATGTGGTTTTGCTTTGGAAAGTCCAGATGCATGAACACTTGTAGGCATCTTTGCTTTCATCAACACACACAATTAAACAACTGCTTCTAACTCTTACGGGACAGAAAGGAAGCACCGCTACCGCATCCCATGAGGTCCCACTAAACAGAGCGGAAACATGCTGCTGCTCAGGGGTCTTTGAGACGTCCTCAAAACACAATCAGAGGTTCAGAAGCCTGTCTCTTGGCTTCTCAATGATTAGGATTGGCAATATTGCTTGTTTTGGCTTTTGCAAGGCATGTCCCGTCAGCAACAGATGTTTCCTGGGGAGCAGCGTGCCACCGCCTCCATTTCCGTGCGCCTGACACAACCCCATGAAGGAGTCAATCCTCATGTGCCCACGATGCAGGAAAAGCACAGAATCATTAGGGACCTCGAAAGATCATCCAGTCCAGTCCCCCTGCCTGAGCAGGATCCCCCAGACCAAGTGGGGCTGTTTAAGGCCGGGCTGGATGAGGCTGTGGCCAGCCTGATCTAGCGTGGGGTGTCCCTGCCCACAGCAGAGGAGTTTGAACTGGATGGTCCTGTGGTTTCTTCTAACCCTGACTGACTGTGCGACTTGGTCAGGGTGATCCTGCTGTGGCAGGGGGACTGGACTGGATGATCTTTCGAGGTCCCTTCCAATCCCTAATGGTTCTATGATTCTGAGTTGCACAGGAACACATCCAGGCGGGTTTTAAACATCTCCAGTGAAGGAGACTCCACAGCCTCCCCGGACAGCCTGTTGCAGTGCTCCATCAGAAGCTCCTTCATCAGGCCTTGGATCAGGCTGCCCAGTGAGGGCGTTGAACTGGCACGTTTCAAAGTTGTGGCAACCTAGTGTTCAAGGCTATGATTTAGCAGTGGGCTTGTTCGAGATGATCCTGCTGCGGCGCTGGGGATTGGAGTGGATGATCTTTCGACGTCCCTTCCAATTCCTTAAAGGTCTTTCCGAACGTAAGTGGTTCTATGATTCAAGCTGTCCAAAGGAGCCCCACCACTCTACACTAGAGATCCACCTCTGACAAACCAAAGAGAGGCTTAAAAACACAAGTGATGTTTGTTACTTTACAGGAATAAAAGCTCTGAGGAGACAGGATTAAAATACCAAAGGACAACTTCAACGTGCTGCTCTTGTAGTTTGCCTTGAAGAGGTGATTTGATCTTCACCATTGCCTTGGAGACCAGCTACACGCTGGAATATTGCGGCTAACAAAACCAGCTGCCAGAGCAGAGTGGGCAATGGGGCCAGGCGCCTCAGCGTGCCAAAGGGTACTCTGTCCAGGCGGCTTCAGAAGGCTCCGTGCAGTAAACAAACGCTGGAACTGGGCTTTTTAAAACTTCTGGTTATGACTAAGAGGTCTCCCAGGGAATTGTGCCTCAACTTCTTCCAGCCTGGATCTTCACAGTGTGCTTCTAGGACCACATTGCAACCGCTGCCCATTCAAGCGGAGGAGCTTCCCACATTCCACTCCAGTGCTGGCTGCTTCTCAAAGCTGCTGGGGGTCCCATTTTTCTTTAACAGCACTTCTTTTGGTAGCTTAAAAGTTGATCTATTAACCACCCAAGTGATCTCAAGATGAAGCAGATAGAAAGCGAATGGGTTTCGACCACGAAGGACACAGTGTGTTGTCTTTCAAACCTATTTTTTCTGAACATCTTGAGGGATTTCAGGTCGAGGAGATGACACTGGATCTTCTTTCAAGGTATGCTTTTGGCCACAGAGAAAGTGGGAAGCGCAGATGTGCTTTCACAGGTCCAAAGAGCTGCAGGCAACTTCAGAGAGAACTCCAGAAAGGTCCTCTGAGGAGCTGGGCTTCTTGAAACCCTGGGCTGACAGAGCCAAATAGCCAGGTTTGCTTTCACAAACCACGTATTTCACACTTTTGAAAACCTCAGAATAATTGTTTCAGGCTGTGTGGCTGCTGCTGGAGATGTGATGTTTCTGTCCTGCTCTCCTAGCCAGGACACTGAACCTGCACTGAGCAGTGTCGTGGCCTTTGGCATGTGAATCCTAAGCGGGTGAAGCTGGAACACCTGTGAAGCTGGAACTAGATTCTCAGGACAGCTAGGGCTGAACTTCAGCAGCTTTCTGGACACAGAGACTGTTCTCTGGAAAAGAGAACTTAAGGCACTTGTGGCCTAGGGGTTGCTTCTCATTTACCCCAGCAGCTCCCAACACTGTGCAAAGCACACAGCACCGATAACGGTGTGAACGAGCATCAGGTCTTGGTGTCTGTTTCTGGTTTCCTCTGTCAGTTTGAAGAGAACATGTAGGAAGGTTTACAAATTTGTAGAGGAAATGGCTGTATAATTTCACTATTGATTTGGCTGGGTGATGGCAACCATATGGCGTCCTGAGGATACAGCACACTCGGTACAGCGCTGGCCCATCTGAGAACACCAGGAGCTCCTGGAACATTGCTTTTGCTATCAATGCACATTAAACAGGAGAGGAGAGGCTGTCTCTGAAACTACCACTACCTGAAGGGCACAGGGATGGTTTTTAAGAGCCAAAGAAGGAGAATAAACCATTTAAGCCTCTACATGAACTGAGAGTCACAGCCACAACACTCGGGTCCTTGCTCTGTAGTACCACAAACTGCCACACTGCCTTGTCTGTAGAGCTGATGTGTCTCTGCAGGCTTACTCACCCCATCATGGATCCTTACACCCTTGTAAAGATGAGCATGGGAATGAGCGAATGATAGGACAATCACAGAACATCAGGGATTGGAAGGGACCTCCAAAGATCATCCAGTCCAATCCCCCTGCTACAGCAGCATCACCTAGACCAAGTCACACAGGAACAGGGTCTTAAACGTCTCCAGTGAAGGAGACTCCACAACTCCTCTGGGCAGCCTGATCCAGGGCTCTGCAACCTTCACTGGGAACAAGTTCCTTCTGATATTTATATGGAACCTCCTGTGTTCCAGCTCACATCCATTTTCCTTTGTCTTATCACTAGATTCCACTGAGCAGAGCCTGGCTCCATCCTCTTGACACCCACCCCTCACATATTTATCGACATTAATGAGGTCTCCTCCAGGCTAAATGATGTCTGTAAGGAATCCACTGAAAACTGGCAATAATAATTCAAAATGTCTCAGCCTCTCCACACCAGCTGTTGACCCTGGGAGGCCCCAGCAGCCTTACTATTTGGAGTTTAACAATAGCTATTTAACTTCATTTGAAAGACCATCAGCTCTGCAGGCACTGAGGGCAGTTAGCATGTATTAGTGCAGTTTCATTTTGCAGCACACTCAAAGAAAATAGTTTGCAATCAAGAACTCAACTTCCAACCCCCATCACAGAACTCAGTTACTTCTCTAAGTTCTAAGCCTCTTGGGGTAGAGTTCAGACTGTCCCATGGCAGGAATCTCCCAGTAGAGGTGAGGATTGAACGTTTTTCTACCTTTTTCCTCCTGCCCAACGTGCTGCTATTCACACCAGCGCTGCTCCAAACCCGGTGTTTCTGTGCACAGGTGGTTTTTACAGCCTCTCCTCTGCACAAAGGCAAAGAAATTACGAGATCTGCCTCTTGTTTAAGTGGTTTGCCAGAAGTAGCTTGATCCCACAGTCATGTAGTGTGAGATTACACCTTCCTGACATTCCCAGACTATTCTTTTATAAATAAGCTTTAACTGCACTGTGAAAAAACTTTCTGGTCACTGTCCCTGAAGGAGGAGGAGCTGGCATCTGGTTTGGTTCCCATGAGATGCTTTTTAATGAAGAGGTCTTTAGTGTCTTGCACCACCAGCTGTGCTACTACCTGATGGATATGCCTGGGCTCCCAAACTCAGCCAACTGCCAAGCACTTCACTGTGAGTGAGAAAGCCTGGTGAAAATCCCAGAGGCTCCAGAGGAATGGAGAAGCTACTTTATCACAAACATCCTTTGGAGGAGCCTCCTCTATTCTCTTCAGTGGCAACAGTCCTGCTTGGTTATGAGCTTTGGAGGTCAGCACCAACACTTAGTGCAAGGCAAACCAGGAGCAAAAGACCTCTCCTAGATTAAGAGCTACAAAGATTATGGAGACTACTGAGAATACGAATTCCCTTCTCGAACTGTTCACCCCTCTGCAGTTCAAAAGACAGAGACAGCAAATATCAGTGAAGTGAGAACTACCACAGCCCTTGTCAGTTACCCTGTCAGGGATTCTTCTAACCGAGCTGACGTCTATATATTCAGTAGCCATAAAAAGATTCATCTTCCACAAACCTTCCCAGTCCTCCCTTGAACACATTTATAGTACATGCTAGCAGAAAATCCCCACAAGTCTGCCTCTGTTGTGTGAATCCCTTCCTCTCATTGGTTTGAACATGCCTCCTCTTGGCTTCATCTGCTGCCCTTGGGTGCATTTGGTATCCTACCCTGTCCCTTCCAGGTAGAAGATCAAGGTTGCGTTTGAGAAAGCAAGACTAAAAACGCAAGAAAATCTCACTAGTCCACCTAGGTTGGAGAAGACCACCGCAACGTTCCAACACACACAACAGACAAAGTGTTACTTAGGTGCACTAAAGGCAGCTGGAGAGCAGATCACAGAATCATACAATCATTAGGGATTGGAATGGACCTCAAAAGATCATCTAGTCCAATTCCCCTGCCACAGCAGGATCACCTAGACCAAGACGTCATATAAAGGTGAAAGAATTTATATGCTCTACAGTTTTTTTGGTTTTCACAGTTTATCATCTCTTTAATTTAAGTTCCAAGGTCAAAGAGGAAGAATTATGCCTTAAGAGCACACTAAAATGTGCTGTGGCTACGTAGCCACAAACAGCAGAACCTACCTAGTGGCCGATGTGAAGGAATCCTGGCTCCCTTAGAACACAAACGCAGTTCTAGAAGACATCCACCACATCTGGAGTGTTGTGTCCACTTCTGGGCCCCGCAGTGCAAGAAGGACACAGAGCTGCTGGAGGGAGTCCAGCGCAGACCAGCGAGGATGATGAAGGAAGTGGAGCACCTCCTTTAATGAGGAAAGGCTGAGGGAGCTGGGTCTTTTGAGCTTGGAGGAGACTGAGGAGTGACCTCATTAATGTCTATAAATAGGTGAAGGGTGGATGTCAGGAGGATGGAGCCAGGCTCTGCTCAGTGTCATCTAGTGACAGGACAAGGGGCAGTGGGTGTCAGCTGGAACAGAGGAGGTTCCACATAAATACCAGAAGGACCTTCTTCCCAGTGAGGGTGATGGAGCATCAGAAGGGGCTGCCCAGGAGGGTTGTGGAGTCTCCTTCTCTGGAGATGTTTAAGACCCGCCTGGATGTGTTCCTGTGCGACCTGATCTAGGTGATGCTGCTGCTGTGTCAGGGGGATTGGACTGGATGATCTTTTGAGGTCCCTTCCAATCCCTAATGATTCTACGATCTTTCGAGGTCCCTTCCAATCCCTAATGTTCTGTGATTCTGTGAAGACAGGTCTGTTAACCCTCTGTCCTACTGACACATCTATCTTCACCCTCTCAACAAAGTGACCCCAGCAGCAAAACGACTGTCCCCGAGCTCCCCCTTTTCCTCTGCAAATCCTGCCTCATTGTTTTCTGAATCTCACTCCTGGCTTGCAAAACATCTTAAATAAGAGGTACCAAACACCATCAGCCTTCCCCCACGAACAGGGACCACTCGAGGAAATCCCAGCTCGCACAAGCCTGCGTGTACATATATTAAGCAGGCACGCCACCGAGCTCAGCACAGCCACTCCGGCTGCAACGGAAAGCGAGCTGAAGGCATCAGATTTGGGCTTCCCTTCCATCATAAACACCCCCTCCCTTGCAGTTCTGTCTTTGCATATAGGAAAGAAAAAGCAAGCCCATGTGAACCAGGAGGGCACAGGATAGGATCGGTCCAGCCAAGGGAACTTGTCTGCAGACCTGCTTTGCGAGACCCAAAGGCGAAGAACAATGCATGCATTCGCCATGATGTCATTTTGGTTTGGCAGCAGATGAAAATAAAGCCCCTGAACACAGAGTAAGAGGATGTGAAGGACAGAATTCTGCACTTAAGTTTTGGTTAAAACTGTTTGGGCAGTTTCTAAGGGCTTGAAAATGCTTTGGTAGCTCGTGAACGTGCTGTTTGTGGAAATTAGTCTCAAGATAAACTGGAAAAGGTGCTTCAGCACGAGCAGTTGATGCAGTTCTGAGCTGCTGTGAAGACCAAAAATCCCAGCTTGTACTGACCAAAAGGTTCCTGTCTGATCACAGGATCACAGAACATTAGGGATTGGAAGAGACCTCGAAAGATCATCTAGGATCATGACTTCTTTGAAAGGCTTGCTAAATTAAGCTAGCAACATAAAATCTATAAAAGGTTTGCTCCAAATGAGTTGAAAAAGCTTCTCTGCCACTTTCTGTCCTTGCTGTGGGCTGCACAAGCACAGCAATGCAGTTTATCTGTAGCTCCCAGCTGTGTCTGCCAACTATCCTTGTAGATTTTACAAAGTTGTAAGACTCAAAAGCAATTAATTGTTGTATTACTGCTACCCACAAAAAGAAACTCCCCTCCTTCCCTAACCCAGTGCAGAAAAGCTCTGCCTTGTGCAGAGCATCTGCAGACTATTAGTTTTGCAACTGCAATCTGTAATTGCAAAAACATGTAATTTAGGTGAGGCATGTGAATAGGGTCCAGTAAAACCGAAAGGGATAGAATCCAGATTCCGTGCTCCTCTGACAAAACGTTAACCCCACGTTTCTATATTTGCTTGCAAGACCTCGGGTCTCCTACATCTGACAAGTTCTGGGTTTCCAGACTTGCTGGCCAGCTGCAGAGACTGTGCGGAAGGAAGGCGCCCACCACAGACCACAATATTAGCAACAAACACCTTTCCTCTGCTGTTCTGCTCCTTCACGTATTTAGAGACATGAATGAGGTCACCCCTCAGCCTCCTCTTCTCCAAGCTCAAGAGATCCAGCTCCCTCAGCCTCTCCTCCACTCCCTTCATGCGTCCTCAGAGCCCTGCAGAGCCCTCCTGACAATGCCACAGCCAGCCTCAGGCAGTGCTGTCTCCTCTAACCAGATCACACAACATCAGTCACAGAACATCAGGAACTGGAAGGGACCCCGAAAGATCACCTGCCATTCTCAGTGCAGGAGGGTCATCATCTTGGACAGTTCGGACAAAGAACCAAAGAGCTGGAATCTGAACACAGACGCAGGATCCAGGTTGGAAGACAAGTTGGATAGAATGGATCCAGAAGATTTGGACAAGAAAAGAACAATTACATCACTTACTGGTAAAGAAGACATCTAGGATAAAAACACCAACAGGCTGCAAAAGTCCACTGTACAGAAGCTGCTACTAATTCTAAAAGCTCACAGGTGTCCTTTGCAGCCAGGGTATCTGTCACCGGCTTCAAATCTGGTGGGAGGGAATAAAATGACATTTGGCCCCTAACAGAAACCTAACATCTCACAGCCACTGTGACTTCCTCCCTTTCCTGATCCATCTGCTGATCTGTAGTTGTTGCTAACGTGCGGGCAACATACTCACTGCATACGGACGAGGAAACACAAAACCCGAACGCAATGAACGGCAAAAAGCAAGGAACAGCTTTTGAGGCTCTTGACCGGGGAGAATCAACGAGTAGCCTGACTTAATTTTGAGGCTAAACTCTGTGAAAGTCGAAGCTCAGAAGCAGAAGGTTCTCCTCTCGACTAGGACAGCGGCAGCTTGCTCCTGTTTGCCCCTGGACTGCCCAGGAGCAGCCGGTGGCAGCCTGATTCCAACCCACAGCCGGGGAAAAGCTGCTTCATTCTCAAGCAGCAGATGTACAGGAAATGAGCAACAAGTCTCCCCTAATCGTGGAAGTTGAATCAGCTGCACAATGTGTATCAGAAGGACTGGAAAGTCTCTTTTAGGAAGGATCATCCCTCATCTTTCTGGCAAAAGCAGCCGTCTCCGGGCATCTCTTCCTGCCCATATTCTTTAGCCTTAGACACTCCGGGCACCCTTAACCTCTCCGGGGCAGTTCATCTTCACTGAGATGGAGGCAGAGCCTCTCAGCAGCGACAAGAGACGACGTTTCAGGTCACAGGCACGAAGGTGTTTTATAAATACAGGCAGCACATCCAGCAAACTGCCTTTGATCTAGTTTTAAACACTTGGTTCTTGTTTGATTTGCCAGTACCTGCGGGTAAAGCAGCTCCGTGATAACCTCTCCAAGAAACCTAGAGAGAAATCAGTGGGTTGGGGTTATCATTTTCCTCTGCTATCATTTTCCCTTCTCTGATCTCGCTGCAGCAAAGGGTTTACCCTTCCTTCCTCGTTCCGCCCAAGTTCAGGAGCAGCGCACCTTCACGTGAACACCGACTGCCACAGCGCCGCCGTCACGGCACAAGAGGAAGGCAACGCGGGGAACAGAAGGAAACGCGACCAGGTGAGGAGAAGGACAATGCTCTTCTCAGTCAGCGGCGAGGCGGCGTGTTTGCCTAAATCCCCTCTGTTTCACCAGAGCCCTGCAATGACTTCAGCTCGGGCTTGGGTGGGTCTCTGTGCATCTTGGCAGCTGGGACAGGCAAAGCTCTAGGCAGCCGGTGGCTGGCCGGTGGTCTGGCACGCTGAGGCCGGGGGGCCGATGCTCCACACTCAGGCTGCCTTTTGTTCCTCCCAGAACGCCGGTTCAGACAGCGAGGTTTAAACATCAAGATGCAGTGGGCTGAATCCAAACTAAGGGCAGTGTTTTCATCTGTGCAATGTGTATTGCATTACGGACGCTCGCTGGAAAGATGTTTCTCATTCTGCAGATCCCAGGACATCTGCACGGCTGAGGACTCTGCAGCTATTTATAGCTTCTTCTAATTAAAGAGATATTCAATATAGCAGTGGTACAGAAGCTGTCACCTCTGTGACTAACAAACTGAGCTGAGACAAGAGAATCCAGCTCACTTTTCTGCCTGTTGGTTAGCACAGCTCATCTTTACACCATCCTGATGAGCTTCCTCCTCTTCACATTTGTAGCTTAGTTTTGCTTCTAAATCTCAGCTCTGAGTCACGTTCTGTTGCCAAGTGCCTGCTCTGTTAGAATTTCTAGTGTGGCTGAGGAAGAAGTAAATCAGTTCTAGAAACAGACTTCATTTTATAAGGGGGGAAAAAAAGTCTAGGAGCACTTAGTGCTTTTTCCCCGAGAAAGAAAATCTCAAACCAACCCAAGAAAACAACCTGATGAAAAGTGGTCTTAAAAGGCATAAAAAGCTGTAACTCAGGCTTGGTTGCAAAAAGGATCTTGGATACCTGATGCTGCGGAACCTTCCTTACTGACCCCCAAATGAGAAATTCAGAGTGGCCAGACACACCCTACTGAGCAATCCGAGCGCCACCAGAACAGGGCCATCTCCCTCCTTCAGCCATCGCACCTTCCCTGCCAACCTCTGGCAACTGTCAGGTTCTCCAGGAAGTCCCCTGAACTCCTCAGGCCGTTGTTCTGCCAACACAATGAAAGGGCTGAAGGTTGGCCAGGCACCACTGGGAACGGGAAGTCTGCTGTGTGGTGGTGGCGAAGCCTTCAGGCAGCTCACTGGCCTCTACCCTAAAGAACGCCGGAAGCTGTTCACGTGGCTGGGGAAGAGAAGGAATCATCCCGTTTGGAACAGTGTGAGAGCACAGCACTGTGATGGAGGCAGAGCCCTTCTCATCACTCAGCCCGCGAGCTCTTCAGTAAAAGCTTTCTCTTGCAACAACAACAGTTCCCTTGGATGCTGGTCTGGAGCCTGACTGGCAAACAGGGACGCAAACTGGTGCAGGGACATAAACTGGTGCAGAAACACCACGTTCCTTGTCCCTCTCGTGACCGTGCACGTGAACAACCGCCCGCCTGCCACAGCGACTCGGCTAGCAAGACCACAGGCACCAGATTAAAGAGAGTGAAAGGTCAGCCTCAGGAAGATAACAATGCAGAGAGATGCTTGCTTGCACAATACTCACAAGACCCATCAGCTGCAGCTTTTGGGCTGGCCTGCCTCTCTTCCTGGGGAGCAGTGTGTTTTCTTCTATCACTACTTGCCAACTCTCAACCACATTTAAAACATAATGGCTTGAGCAAATAGAAGCCTTTCATCTCCCCACTTGGGGTGAGATTAATTTTTTCCAGCTTTAGCTGTCTGACAGAGCTGACTAGGCTCCTTTTAAACTCTACAGGAGAGAGGCACCTCCAGAAGGAAATTCACTCCATGCAGCAGTAGGTGTTTGGGATAGGTGGGAAAAACTGAGAGCTGCACAAAGCCAAGAAGGAGCCTTGCACGGCGCTTGAAAACTTGTGGTGCCTGATAGTCCACAACACAGCAACCTGAGCAATGACTTCAGAAAGAGATCCCAGACACAAAGGGGTTAAGGAGGAAAAACAGCAGCATTAGAGGAATGCTGCAAATCGAGCAGACCCAAGCACAACTGAGGAGCGTGGCCAGGGCTCCGAGCGAAGAGCGAAGTTTTGTCACCTTCTGTTCAACGTTGGTGAGATCACAGCTGGAATGCCACGCGGAGATTTGGATCCCTTTCTTTTCTCCCACGCAAAGCTAGATGTGGGGAAACTGGAGAGGGACCAGCAGAGGCTGTCAGGATGGCCAGGGCCTGGGGCATGTGGTCTGTGAGGAGAGATGAAGGGAGCTGAGCTGGTTCAGTCTCACGAAGAGGAGACAAGGGGGCCAGTCTAGGAGCAACCTACAACCACCTGAAGGGAGTTAGAGGTAACAGAACCAATGTATGGACATGTCCAATGAAGCACCAAGGTACCACTGCCACATGGACTGCTGGGGTGGGGGGTACAAAATCCTTTCCATTCAGCATTCTTTAGTCTAGGGGATCCTGCTGTGGCAGGGGGATTGGACTAGATGATCTTTCGAGGTCCCTTCCAACCCCTGATGCTCTGTGATTTAGAGTGGTGCAAGGGCACGGTGCCAGTGACGAACGCTCAGACACAAACGAATGGGTGCCGTCCTCTGCCTTCACCTGTGCACATGTCCACTCCAACACAAGCTTTGGCCCTCCAGTACTCTAAGTTTTGCTTGTGAAACAAGAAGGCTCAAGCTAACTTCAACGCTTTCTGCCAACACCCTGCAAAGCATGACGCAACCGTACTAGAGAGCCACAGAAGCAGAGTTTTCATAAATGTGGGTTTTAAATATGAAATGTCCCACTGACAACGTTTCATCGAGCCTCTGGAGTTTCCAGCTTTTTGAAGTATTTCAAAATACAGGGAATTTTCAGGTCAAAGAAAGGCTCCACTGACATTCTAACCATAGGCCAAAACCATGAAGAATGATGCATGAAGGTTTTTCAACAAGTACATGCATCAGTGTACTCTTAAGACACTTGAGACTACAAGCACCAGGGCAAAACACCTGATCCACAGAATCACAGAACATGAGGGATTGGAAGGGACCTCAAAAGATCATCCAGTCCAAACCCCTGCCACAGTTTATAGGAATATAACTCAGATTCATATAGTGATCCTGCTCTGGCAGGGGGACTGGACTGGATGATCTTCTGAGGTCCCTTCCAATCCCTAATGATTCTATGAGCCCTCCTCTCCTTACTCCTGTAGTGGTTTTAACTCTACACAAAAAGACTGAACAGCTTAGACTCACCAGTCTTCTGCAGAAGATCAGAGGTACTGACCCTGAAGGCACTGACTCCTCAGCCTCTCCTCCAAGGCAGCTGGAGGGCCACCCAGTCTGTCGTTAACCAGTTTAGAGCATGTACATTCTATTCTACTACCCCAACTCACCCATGCAAACACCTCATCAGTCGCTTAGGTAAGCAGAGGGCAAGAACCTAAGGCTACCTTCATCCTGGCGGATGCGCTGCCTTTCATTTCCATTCCTTCTTGCCCTCTGAACCTCCCCTGGGCTCTGCAGGGCTACCCCTGACCTGCACAAAGGTAATGTGAACTCCAGGCAGTCCCAGAGCTGCAGATCATGTCTCTCTCTCCCTCTGATCACACAGAAATCTGTTTGTGAGTGCACCAAAAGCACACACAGCCCTGGAAGGACTGCACAAGCTTGCTGGGAGGGAAGGGCAGACAAGGAGCAGGGCAGTGCTCAGGTTCAGATGGAAAGTTCCTGCCTAGCCTGTACGCAGCACCTTGGTTGCCAACAGCTGGTAAGCAAATATCAAACAGATGGTTTAGCAAAAGCAAAGAGAAACCCACAGTGTGTTTCCCTGGTGTCAAGGAGACCCCACTAGAGATGCTGGTCCCAGACCACCTGAGGCAGCAAAACGGTTCCTTTTCAACCTCATTTCCCAGTGATCACCTGCCCACTGATTACCTCCTGATCCTCAAGAAACACTCCAAGCCTGAGCATTCAGGACTACTTCTTAGAAAGGAGGAGAACTCCATGCTGGTTTCCTGGAAAGGGGATTAGAGATGCTAACAAATGACTCAGGAGCTTCCACACCAGCCAAGGCTCCAGGGAAGGAACAAACAGCCCGAGAATGTCCACTTTTAGAACCTTGGGGAGGAGTACTGTTTAATACAAGTGCTGCCTGGACTTTGGAGAAGAAGGCCTGTGCACCTTCCTCACAAAGTGAGTTCTCATAGTATAATAGACTCATCAAGGTTGGAAATGACCTTCAGGATCACCAAGTCCAACCACCCACCGTACAACCCTGAACCACTAAACCATCTCCTGAAACACCAAGGCTACCCATTCTCTGAACCCCTCCAGGGATGATGCCTCCACTCCCTTCCTGGGCAGCCTGTTCCAAGGCCTCCCCACTCTTTCTGGGAAGAAGTTTTTCCTCATAATCTGAATGTCCCCCTGGCACAACTCAGCCCATTTCCTCTGGTCTTGTCACTAGTCCCTAGGGAGAAGAGACTAACACCCGTCTCACTACAACCTCCCTTCAGGCGGCTGTAGAGAACAAAGAGGTCTCCTCTCAGCCTCCTACTCTCCAGGCTGAAGAGCTGCAGCTTCCTCAGCCTCTCCTCATCAGACCTGCTTCTCCAGACCCCTAAGCAGCCCAGCTGCCCTTCTCTGCCCCATCTCTAGCACCTCGATGTCCTCCTTACACCATGGTGCCCAAAACTGCACCCAGTACTCAAGGTGTGTTCTCACCAACAGCTTCCTCCTACTAAGTATCACCTCCCTCTGAGACAGTTAACACTTCAAACCTTATTTTGGATAGTCACAAAACCAAGGAGCAATGATCATCACTCATGCAACGCCTAGTGGAGCTTTGCTGACCAAACTTCATGTGCTGTGGCCCATGGGACTGCACACACAGGCCACTTCTACGCAGGACTCCCATGGGGCTCACACTATTCACATGGTTCACGTGCCTCTCCTGCCTTCTCTTGATGAAAATGGTTTTCTACTGCCAGTTCCTTCTGATATTTATTTACATGGAACCTCCTCTGTTCCAGCTGACACCCATTGCCCCTTGTCCTATCACTAGACGACACTGAGCAGAGCCTGGCTCCATCCTCCTGACACCCACCCCTCACATATTTACAGACATTAATGAGGTCACCCCTCAGTCTCCTCCAAGCTCAAGAGCCCCAGCTCCCTCAGCCTCTCCTCATCAGGGTGGTGCTCCACTCCCTTCATCAACCTCGTTGCTCTGCGCTGGACACCCTCCAGCAGCTCCGTGTCCTTCTTGCACTGTGGGGCCCAGAACTGGACACAACACCCTAGATGTGCTCGCACCAGGGCAGAGCACAAGCCGCTCCAGACGCAAAACAAAATGTTCTCAGAATTCTAAGACCCACTTATCTGTTTTAACTATCAGAAACAAGAGCCCACTCTACTGGGAGTTGGTATGGAAGTGTATTTTAAAAGAATCAAGTGGCAAGAAGCTGCTGTGGACTCAGCAGGACTCTCTAAAAGAGCATTTAGCCACAGAGCAGATGCTTTTGCCACAGACCCATCTCAATACTGCGATAAACCGCAGTTGTTGTGGGTTGAAAAACCCCAAAAACAAAAGAAAATGAGAGAGAACATTTGGGTGCCAAAAGAGCCTCCTAACACTTCTCAGGCCTTTATGAGAAGCCGGTGAATTCGTGCAGCTACTGGTCTCTCTTTCCATTAGCCATCCACAAGCAACCCCGAGTCCCAGAAAACAAGTTTCACGCTCCACTTCCAAACAGTTTTAAAGCCAATTACAAGGTTCAAAGCCGGTTTAAGGAGAAAAACAGGCAGTTAATTTTATCACACCTCCTGTCCTAGGAGCGTAGGAGTGATTTAAAAATAATACCTGGAAGCCACAAGCGTTCTTCTGGTCCAGCGGGAGGTGATGATAATCTGCACACACTCACAACAGCACCTGGGCTCTGACTTCACAGAACCAGCTCTGTGTGCTGTCCAGCCAAGAATCTGGCAAAAGGGTGAATTCCAACTGGAAGCAAGTGACTTCTTCTGCCCAGAATTAACTCTAAAGCAGTGTGCCTAATGCTGTCATGACTAACATTCACTGAAGAGGTAGGACACAAAAAAGTACCCAAAGGCCACCTCAGCTCTGCACACGCCACTTCTACAAAGCCTCTGCCTACACGTCACATACTGAAGCTAGAAATCAAATCAGTGGTGTGAAGCTGTGAAAGTGTGAAGCCCAACTAAGAACACGAGGGTGGTTATTTCCAAGTGCTCTCTGCATATCCTATCATTCAAGGCAAATGAGACACCACGGAGGGCGGGTTTTTGCCTGCAGGAGCTCACCCGTGCCAAACAGAAGTCAGTGCCGCACTGGCTACCGCAGCTCCACAGCTGAAGATACCGTTTAGGGCTTGGTCAGCATCAATTCCATAATTAACTACTGCTACAGGCCATGAGCAAGAGCCCATCACACATTGCTAAAAGAAACAGCATCACTCCAGTGGTGCTAATGCAGGATTAAAACCTGGGTTACTCTCCGAGGGAAAGGAGCTGCGTTTCCACGGCCAGTTCTACCTGAACACACGTTACTTGTCTGTGGATAAGCTTTGGTTCCTGCTCATTTTGGGTTTGGCCACTGTCTGCTCCCTGTTCTTAACAAGTGTGACACTGCTGTAACTTTATAAAAATATATGAGGGTGGGTGTCAGGAGGATGGAGCCAGGCTCCTCTCAATGTCATCTGGTGATGGACAAGGGGCAGTGGGTGCAAGCTGGAACACAGGAGGTTCCACACCAATACGAGAAGGAACTTCTTCCCAGTGACAGTGCCCTGGAACAGGCTGCCCAGGGAGGTTGTGGAGTCTCCTTCTCTGGAGGTGTTTAAAACCCACCTGTTCCTGTGTGACTTGGTCTAGGGGATCCTGCTTTGTCAGGGGGATTGGCCTGGATGATCTTTCGAGGTCCCTTCCAATACCTAATGATTCTATTCTCTGGAGACATTTAAAACCCACCCGGATGTGTTCCTGTGCAACCTAGAATCACAGACTCATTAGGGATTGGAAGGGACCTCCAAAGAGCATCCAGTCCAATCCCCCTACCACGGCAGGATCCCCCAGACCAAGTTGCACAGGAACACGTCCAAGTGGGTTTTAACGTCTCCAGAGAAGGAGACTTGGTCTGGGTGATCCTGTTGTGGCAGGGGGATTGGACTGGATGATCTTTGGAGGTCCCTTCCAATCCTTAATGATTCTATGAACTTTCCCACTTCAGAATCACAGCTTCCTCCCACACTTCCTGATTATACTCCTCCAGCCTATGCCCACACCAGCTCCACAAGCAGTGGGTCTTCCACGGAGGCTTTCCAAAACCAACAGTCTGCCTCTCCTGCCTGCCCACAGCTCTGTCTGTCGAGCATGCGGCACATTTCAAATACACGTATACTGTTACTGGTCATGTCTGTCTGCAACCACTTTGGGGTCTGGAGACATATTTTGCAGTATGTTTTATTTTCACTATAATTATCTGCAGCGTGTGTTGTCCTTCCAAACACTAGTTTAAAAATAACAAAGTGCGTTAGGCCTGGGACATATGAGGCTGAAGGAAGTTCAGTGATGGCATTAATATGATTCATGAAGTTCCAGCAACCGTACAGAAGAGGCAAACAAGTCAAAACTGTGCACACAGAGCTCAAGAGTATCTTTGCTCCACGCCAGGCACGCTCCAGTGACTTTTCTGTCTCTGCATATATAGAGCTGGACTCGGCACCACATTCATTCCCAATGTTATTTGGAGGACCGTGGGGTTCAAAGGGACCCAAGGAGATAAAACTCAGAGTGACCAAGAATTTGCCTCTTGGGAGAGCCAGGAACAGAACAGAATTAAACACATAAAGGGTGGGTGTCAGGAGGAAGAAGCCAGGCTCTTCTCAGTGTCATTAGATGACACTGATGCTGTCTTCATAAGGGTGGGTATCAGGAGGAAGAAGCCAGGCTCTTCTCAGCGACATCTAATGACACTGATGCTGTCTTCATAGGGACATGGAGGATCTGGGAGCATCTCGCACAGGGAGAAGCCACAGTTCAGCCAGAAAAGTGGGAATTCACACAAAATAACGCAGCAGCACTTCCTTTTCACTAGCAACTCTCGTATGGAATCACAGAATCACTATGGATTGGAAAGGACCTTGAAAGATCATCTAGTCAAGAGGTTTTCTTACTGCATTTCCAAATCTGAAAGCCAAACGCAGCTGTAACTTGACAGAGGCTGGCTCGCTGAGCCTCAGGCCATGCTGAAGCAAAATCACACACAGTGTTTGGCTTTCTCAGCTTCTCCCAGGGAGGCAAGGGCTGGCCTCACAGAGAAGACAGTGTAAAGGGTGACCTCTGCTTTGAAAAGGACAGGCAATTTCATTGTGGATACCATGCCCTGAGCCTCAGTTCTTTCAACACATGTTATTCCCAGCATCTTTACACAATATAGGACAAGACCTTAAAATCCTAGGATCAAGTCATTTTTACCTCTGAATAGCTGAGGTCAGACTCACAAGGAGAAAGGGAAGTTTGTAAAACGTTTCAGCAGTCTTCAGGTTAACTTGCTCCAGTTGCAAACCCACAGGACTCTAACATATAAAACAGCTGCTGAGTCCTTGGAGCAGCAGGACTCTGAGAGTCCAATCAATGTGAATGAAAGTCCAAATTATACAGCCTTGTCCAAGGAAATCCACAAGCAAAGCCAACAGCAGAAAACTTCACCTTGAGTGAAAACCACCTATCGTGACGTGCAACACACGAGGAGAAACGTTGACACTGGGACTGAATCCCTGGCTACAAACCACCATCATCTGAAGCTGGCTTCTCATAAAGGGTTCTGCCCGCAGGATGGAGATGGCACCAAGAGTGTGGTGACTAGGAACCTGCCTCACTCATGCTCTTTGAATAAATGAATGACGTGTGTAGCCGTGTCCAAGCCAGGCATCCCAACCTTCCGCTGCCTGGAAGTCCTGCATCGTCCCAAACACAATTAACACCCCTCGGGCTCATTACCAACGCAGCACAGATTATTTCTACTCATCACACACCGAGTGCTCACACAAGGAAAGTACACAAGTTCTGATTCCAATTTGGCCCAATTGCTTCAGCGAGAACTTGTCTGCAGAACCTGCCAAACCCTTCACTGCTCACGTTAGCTCGGAGGACAAGAAATCCACCTCCATAATCATAGGTTTCCTTGAAGCTCTGTGGTTAAGGAGCCATAGCACTGCAACAGGGATTTGCACAGGGAAACTCTAGTTGTACTGAAGTTGGCAATGGCTTTGCATTGATTTCTGCAGGGTCAGCACCACTCTCACTCTAACAAACAACCATCAGAACTGCCTTTTAACATCTAGGGGTTTTTTCTGCCATATAAGATATGTACAGGTGCTGCATCAAACATAACTGGTAAACTCTGGTATCAGGAAAAACTTGTGCTGTGAAGTAAATAGAGAAGGTGGTTAAGAGAGGAAATGCTAGCAGCTGCCTACATTTCACAAACACTGAAGCATTCTGTCCCTAAGAATCACAATTACCTTCTCACCCTAAAAAACGTCCCTGTCCTTAACAAGCCTGCAGAGATGTCACCAAACGGTCCCTAACGGAATGTCTCAGGAAGGGGAAATCTCCTGTTTAACCACTGCAAGTTGTGGGGACTCTGTAACCACACGACTGTGAGAGCCACAGGCAGCCCTGGCAAATGCCATTGTCTAGACAACCCAAGGAACTCCGTTGTGCAAACAAGACTATACATGTGGTAGGTTTCAGCACTGCTGAACCCAGGAGAGATGCTAGGTTATGTGACACTGCACAGACAGCAGAAGGCATGTGGAAATTGGAACCCAGAAACACCTCTCTCTGAAGATCCATAGTCCTACTTCCCATTCAGAGGGAGAGCATCACCAGTATCAGAATCCATCCACTCCCTAGAAGTCTTCTCTAGATGATTCCTGCTCTTTTGTGTTTGGCTGTTAACAGCTTATTAAGTACTTGGCTGGGAGTGTCTGCGTGGCAAAGAGCCAGAGAGGAGAAGAGAACCTATCACCTCCAGGCTTCGCCTTCCCACTTGGACAAGGCAGGGAACAAGAGTGAACTGTCCTGCAACACAGAGCAGGAAATCAGCGCGGGCTCCCGGCTCCTAATCGTCAGTGAAAAGGGAATTGTGGTCCAAGGAAAATGACGTCAGCAGTCCCCAGGAGAAGGTGAAAGGGCACCTTCCCAGCTGGGGCCCTGCTGATGGCACCCCTGGGGTTGTGCACAAGCCCTTTCTTCTGCACTCACAAAAGAATCCAAACAAGTAATTTAAAAGTGCCTGAGGCAGAGCTTGTCACTAGGATCAGGTCTGCCCTGTTTAAACAATAAATGAGGCAATGCACAGAACTGCCTTCAGATTGAGGACGTTTCATTCACAGAACAGAAACAGCTTTGCTACCGATTAAACATCATAGATGGTTTAAAACATCCCCACAGCTCTCCATGCACTAGAGCAGAGCCCAGCAGTAGACTCTATGGCACAAGACATGCTGCTCCCAAGGACAGCACTGCAAATTGAAAGGAGAGTTGACAACTCCCAGGTCATTACTCTGACAGTGCAAACTGACCCTATGCACCAGTACACACATGCAGGTGGACTTCAGCAACGTGTTCAGGGGGACTCAAGCAACGCCCACGAGTGAAGAACTACACAAACACTATGTGGCTTTTTGCTTGGAGTTTCCAGAAAAGCTTTTATCATCAATTCTCTGCTCCCTTCTACTCATCCTCAGGGTATGTGAAGCCCAGTGTCATCTCTGTTTGTGTTGCTTGCTGAAAGAAGAGCAGAATGTGTCAAGTGTTTAACAACAGAATTCCAGCCCTGTGACACAACCCAGTAATCCCAGGGCTGGAAACTAGCTTTGTGTTTCTACTCAGCACAAAACTCTCATCTTAACAAGAGCACTGTTATTTTTATTTTTGCCTGAACCTTTTCTAAAGATGAGAATCTCACTAATTAAGCAAGTAGATGAGGTCAGAGATGTGTTTCCCACATAAATATGAAGTCTACAGATTGGCAGAACCACAATAACACAGAAACTGCTAAAACTAGTTTTACTGATCTGTGTGCTCTTACACAGAGCTGGTTGTAGCTGCATCATGTGGTGTAGTTGCAATTACTGGTCTAACATCACATCAGGACACATCTCAGGACATAGGGTCTAGGAAAACTGTGGCTGGGAGTGAGCATGCACATAACAATCTTAATACCATGACTGCAAAAGACTTAGCCAGTGAAGACCCTGGGTCCCAGCCAGGGCATCTCAGACATGTCTAAAGGAGCCACCAAAATCTCCACAAAAGGGAGGAAGCAAGTTCACTCACCTAGCAGTTAATGTGACAACCACTGTTTGACTTGATAATTTCCACCAGCAGCTCCCAAACAGCCCCTCAGGAATGCAGCTGTCCTGGCTTCAACACTACTCAGCTTCCAGTACAGAAGGTGCAACTGAACACCTCGAATTCCATTTTAAACCAGCTTTTACTGTCACTAGCAGTGCTGCAGATGGGAAGCTGTCCCTGACAAAGCTGTAGCACAAGCCTACGCTGTACCCCAGCACAGACAAGGGGCAATGGGTGTCAGCTGGAACACAGGAGGTTCCACATCAATATGAGAAGGAACCTCTTCCCAGTGAGGGTGACAGAGCACTAGAACAGGCTGCCCAGGGGAGTTGTGGAGTCTCCTTCTCTGGAGATGTTTCAAACCTGCCTGAATGTGTTCCTCTGAGACTGGATCTAGGTGATGCTGCTGTGGCAGGGGGATTGGACTAGATGATCTTTAAAGGTCTCTTCCAAACCCTAATGTTCTGTGATTCTGCAAAGCTCCGTTTCCACTCCTAACTGTGATGGGCACTGCAAAGACCACGATCAGGCCATACAAAGAATATACAGAAGCACTGCTTATGAAGAAAGAAATTCAGCTGCAATCTTGACTAGGTCATCTTATGTACCACAGGAAAGGCACTCGGTGTGACAAACAGCCTCATGGATGTGCACACAAGTCAGGTACTGAACAAGGACACTTACTCTGCGAAATGACACCACGTAGAACGTATCTTCCCTTCTGCGAATTGCTTCCAGAAAATCTTGGTAGCTCCTTGGAGAGGCATAATACACTTGCAGTTCATTCCCTGAGTTCCTGCTGAAGTAAGCAAAGGAGGAATGTAAATATTTTAGTCAGGAAAGTTCACTTCAGTGAGATTATGACTTTAAAGATCTGCTTTTCAAAAGAAGGGCAGCTCTGAGGTGTTTTTATTAATTTTTATAAACATGTGAAGGGTGAGTGTCAGGAGGATTGACCCAGGCTCTGCTCAGTGTCATCAACCGATAGGAGAAGGGGCAGTGGGTGTCAGCTGGAACAGAGGAAGTTCCATATAAATATCAGAAGGAACTTCTTCCCAGTGAGGGTGACAGAGCCCTGGAAGGGGCTGCCCAGGGGGGCTGTGGAGTCTCCTTCTCTGGAGACATTTCAAACCCACCTGGACATGTTCCTGTGCGACTTGGTCTAGGGGATCCTGCTGTGGCAGGGGGATTGGACTGGATGATCTTTGGAGGTCCCTTCCAATCCCTGATGTTCTGTGATTCTGTGATATTCCTATTCCTGCATATACTTGCCCAATCCCATTAAAAATAACATATTTAATCACATTGGAAAGCTGTGCTTACACAAACCATTAGCTGGACCATCAACTAGTCATTCTAAAGCGTTCCCACTTTAACAGCACACTGTCTGTTTGCAGTAGTTGTGACAAAAACACAACAATGTGATCTGGGCATGCCTCCCAAACTGTCTTCTGCTGACCTGGATTTTAAACTGTAGTGGCTGCCTCTGATTGTTTTGGTAGGTTCCTAAAATACCTATAACTATGCACCCAAAACAAAGCACAGATCTATCAGTAAGTGAGTTGCTTGAGCAGCAGTAACAGTAGAGCATCATTATCTCCTCTCTTACTGCTCAAGTAGTCCTGCTGCAATCAAAGGGGCTGAGCTGCCAAGTCAGCTGCCCTTTAATAAATTGGGGGTGTGAGCTCCAGGGGATCACAAATTGGGGGTGTGAGCTCCAGGGGATCACAAATTGGGGGTGTGAGCTCCAGGGGATCAAGAGCAAGCAGTCTGGACATCCTATACCCTCCTGTACATCCTCCTCAGCAGAACTGTGCAACTGAGGAATCACATCACATCCTTCACACACAGGAAACCAAGACTGGAGCTAATTTGAGCTTGATTACTCATTCACAAAAACATGTAGGCTCACCAACCCCCCTGAGATGCAGCACTGAAGTTTTTCTGTGATAAAAGGCATCACACCCACGCAGTGCTCAGAGAAACACATCCTGAAAACTGAAACAGGTCCCACAGATCCGTTTGCTCGCCCACACTCAAGAAGACACAGCTAGACCCAAAAAGCAGCCTTTTGTAATTCTAAATCCATCCACGGGAGAAAGTTGTGGATATTGCACATGGGCTTGTTTTAAGGAATGAGGCTGTGGACTGGTGCCCCGTGTGTCAACTTCAACCATGTAAAATGCAAAACCAAGAAGTACTGGGGAGCCCGACTTTGATATCTGGAGCCTTAAACACACACTTGCAGAAACCCACATCAGAATTCCCTCTGAAGGAAGTTAAAGAAGAGACCTGGGAGGGTTTATCAGTGTCTTTAACATGGACTTGATTGTGACCTTT
This sequence comes from Rhinopomastus cyanomelas, assembly GCA_013400115.1. NCBI lineage: Eukaryota > Metazoa > Chordata > Aves > Bucerotiformes > Rhinopomastidae > Rhinopomastus > Rhinopomastus cyanomelas. The sequence goes on along the minus strand of VXBP01005923.1, from coordinate 224,291 downwards.
TTCCTTTGCAGTACTTTTCAATCAACCAGCTTTCTTTCCAAATCTAGCATCAATGTGACAGTGCTGGTATCACAGGTGTTGCAAAGCTGAACCTCAGTCCTTCTAGTGTCCTCTTCATGCACCCAGGTCACAAATGAATGTGTTCTAGAAAGTAAAGGTCACTCGATTTCCAGTCACAGCACTAGCACTGAAAATTAAGTGCCTTGACTGTAGACTCCACCAACAGGCACCTGAATAACTAATAAAAGCTTCAGGGCTGCCTACAAACACCCACGTAGTGTCTCAGGACATCTAAAAGCAGTTTGAGTTTTGGGTTCACACATTTGCAGAGACAATGCTGGTCGACTAACAGGGGCAAAGTTCTCCACAGAGGTACCAAGCAATGAATGAACAGAACAGCACCCTTACTGTCTTCCCAACTGATGAGGCACAAACCTGAAGGACGGACCTGGGACTGGCAGCCAGAGTGAATATGAGCCAGTAGAGTATCTTGTGGGCAACTGCACACTGGGCCACATTGCAGGTCAGGGTCTGGAGTGTAGGATGTGTTAGGAGAGACAGGAGACAGAGGCAACTGGGTTTGCTCAAGCTGGAGGAGGCTGAGGGGGCTCCCACTGCAACCCTCAGCTTCCTAATGGGAGGCTACAAAGGGAGATGGAAAGTCTCTTCTGACAGAGACACACAGCAAACCTGAAGTAAAACCTACTTCGAGTACAAAGCTGGACTAGAGATCTTCAGAGATCCTTTACACCCTAAACTATCCCGTGATTCTATGATTTCATGAAGTATCTAACAGCTCGTGGCTCTGGGAGGAACCAGAAGCCTGGTCTATGTTCTTAGCCGTTCCAAGACAGTCACAGCACGTAGTTGTCATGACTCACAGGTCCTGTTCATATAAACACCACTCATTCCCCAAAAAACATCTCACTTTAGTAAAGCAGACCTTTAGTAAAGCAAACCTTGCAGACTGTTTCCAATAATCCAGATTATCTATTTAAGAGTCACGTCGGCATGTACATCAATGTGCACTGTGCCAGAGCAGTTTAACTGGACTGTCCATCCATCTTCAGTCAAAACAGACAACCCTCATCTGGCTGCAGAAATAAAAAAAGCTTGGGGTTTTTTCCTTATTAGTCAAGACACAGAAAAAAATTTGGCTGCCTGGTTTCCGTAACATTTGCCTGCAGCAGGGGATTTTTGTTTCCTTAAGCTTTTCTCTACAGTATTCCTGGGGAAGAGGGACAGAATATGGGATGGAAGGGCAGGAGGAATCAGGAAACTCTGGGTTATGATGTTCTGATAATCAGGGGAAACCAAGAGAAGACGACAAACCCTGCAAACAAGATGCACTGACACTTTGACTGTGGCAAAGTAACAGCTATAACAGCTCTGCTCTTGAAAGAGAGAAACCTTCCTCTCACCAAGCTCTCTGAAAACTTCTTAGAAACTACTGATGTTCCTCCAGATATTTCCAAGACAATTCCACCTTTGCATTTCCTGAAGTTTCTAATCCAAGTAGAAGGATCTCTGCAGAGTAAAGGTTTTCTTAAGACTCATTGGTAAAAAGACCACAGGGGAGTGGAGCTGATACAGGGGTTCCTTTAAACGTAGTCTGGATCATTAGAAGCAGTAACATGCTAAGGGAAATTACCCCAATAAATGTAGGTAGCACTTGTCTTAAGAATCCTGACAACAAGGTGAGAAGTGGCTTTTTTTTACCAGCTGTTGGTGGAAAAACTAGAATTGTTAAGCTGAAAACAGTAGCAATGCAGCTGCTCTACCTTACCTGAGGCGGGTGTCTGTGTAAGGCATGGCCATCAGCTGGGAAGCTGCCTTCTCACTCAGCGAGCTCTGGAAAAGGGTGAAAGCAAGAAGATGACACAAACTGCAAGCAATAAGCACTTCCTTGATGCAGAGAGTATGAAACAGGGTGCAGAGGTTCATCAGCGCCCTGAACAACAAATGAACACTTTCCCACCAGTGAAACATGAATAACTGAAGTGGCCTGGCACTCAAGCTGCAAACAAAAACGAAAGTGAGTGTTGTGAACACAGCCAAATCTGAAGTCACATAGTCAGAGACAAAGGCAGGCTGACACTATACACATCCATCTGCAAAACTTGCTGTCAGTGTGTCAAATGGGCCAAAACATACCATCCACAGCCCAAATCATAGAATCATCAGGGATTGGAAGGGACCTCGAAAGATCATCTAGTCCAATCCCCGATCACCCAGACCAAGTCACACAGGAACACGTCCAGGTGGGGTTAAACACCTCCAGAGAGGGAGACTCCACAACCCCCCTGAGCAGCCTGCTCCAGTGCTCCATCACCCTCACTGGGAAGAAGTTCCTTCTCATATTTATGTGGAACCTTCTGTGTTCCAGCTGGCACCCATTGCCCTGCTTTACCATCTTGCTACTTTCATTTGGACACCCCTGAAGAATCTGAAGTTTACTATTTAATAGTTTTTCCCCAAAAAAGTGAGGCATTTCCCTCATTGCTAAGATCAATTCCTTTTAAGGCCGTTACTGGGTCTTAATCAAATTAAACAGTTTGAAAATTCACTGTCTTAATTTTACCCTCATTTAAGGCAAACCATGATCTTAAGGCAAACTAGATATCTTTTGAGGTCCCTTCCAATCCCTAATGATTCTATGTTGATGAAAAGGAATAAAGAAGGAAATATAAGCACAAATCTCATCATTCTGTAGTCTTACAAAAAAAAAGGATCCCTCTAGCAAAAATCTCCAAAAATGACATAGAAATACTCCAACAAAACCAATCAGCTCTGCCCCCTAACCATGAGCCAAATGGATGTCCTGTAGGTTGTATTTCTGATTAACCAAGGGCTTACCCATAGCCTTACACGGCCTTACAGAGAGGTCACAAAACTACTTTTAGAAAACACTGAACCTATTTTGATGCTGGCTAGAAAATTTTAAGAAGTCTTTATCCTGAATCCAAGAGCAGGGCTGGAAGAACTCTGACAACGCAATAATCAACCAAAGCCAGTAATTTAAAATGGGAAGTGCTGGGTACCCTAATTACAGGCACCACTGCTACTTTCATCTGCAGTGACAAGCACAGACAAGCCCAGAAAACCATGCTGTTATGTTGTCTGAAATTATCTTGTCACTCCACTGATTCACCAGTACAAACCTGCCTACCTGCATCTCCCGCGCCTTCTGCTGTCGGTTCTTCGACAGCCTTCGAGATCTTGTGCGTTCCACCTCGTGTCTGTGAACCCATCCTCGAAGCTCGTGATTCAGCCTGGAGAAACCCACAGCACTGACAAATGTTTCCAAGCACAGCGACACTTTGCTTACGTTTGGGAAGACAGTTTAACCAGCCACCAGAGAGACTCTGCAAATTACTACTCTTTTACCTTATAACAGCTTTTTTGAGATACCAGAGTAAGAAAACGTAATTGCAAGATTAAACTTGAGGGACTCTGTCATTTAAATTATAAGGATTTAATTATAAATTGAGAGAGTACTTAATTATTGAGATAATTAACATCTCAAAATAAATCACAGAACATCAGGGATTGGAAGGGACCTTGAAAGATCATCCAGTCCAATCCCCCTGACACAGCAGCATCACCTAGACCAAGCTGCACAGGAACACATCCAGGTGGGTTTGAAATGTCTCCAGAGGAGGAGATTCCACAACCCCCCTGGGCAGCCCCTTCCAGGGCTATGGCACCCTCACTGGGAACAAGTTCCTTCTCACATTGATGTGGAACCCACTGCCCCTTGCCCTATCACTAGATGCCACTGAGCAGAGCCTGGCTCCATCCTCCTGACACCCACCCTTCACATATTTATAGACATTAATGAGGTCACCCCTCAGTCTCCTCTTCTCCAAGCTCAAGAGACCCAGCTCCCTGGTACTTTCTTTTGCCCAATGAGTAATTCTGAAGTTAGTGGAAGGACTACCAAAACTCATGGAAAAAATTAATCAATTCAAGACAAAAATATTGGTTAAGGAGGCTACCATCTGGCAAATACATTTGAGAGGGAGAATGGACAAAGCAGAATGAAGGTAAGGTTAGTGACACACTCCTGTCTTTGGAAAAAGCAGAGCAGGGTGTTTTCTAAGAGTGAGTGAAGCACTTCTGCAATGTGAGATTAAGTCTGCTTGTATCAGAAGCTGAAGAATAGAAGAACATCTTTTATGTACTTCAGATGGAACAGGCTCTTAGGTGGATGTGATTTCCATAGTATGAGCATTTCTACACTTTTCTTTTGAGCCATGAGAAACCTCCAGGCCATCAGAAAACCATTGTTCAGTTACTGCTAAATGACTAGTGTGAAAGCAGAGAAAATAATTGCTGAAGCCATCAATCAATCTCCTGTCTCCACTGCAGTAGACACTGCTCACAGTTTGCAGAGGCGCTGCTCACACGCTGGATGAACACTCTGCACAGGCAGTAACTGACTGCCCAGTAGCACTCACCCAACACACAATTTGTATCTAAATTCCTAATAAAAGCTTAAACTCTCAGGAAAGGTTGTTTGCTCACCGAAGCGACTCTGTCCGGTTGATCAGAGGCCGACAGGGAGGCGGTGGTGGTGAAATATACAGCAGTGGTTCCTCGGAGACTATCATCAGCGCTTTGTTATCGGACACAGAACGATCGTATCTGGGGGGGGGAAAAGTAAAGTCACATAAAGAAATCCCTTAAAATAGCTTTTCATGAACCTTTGATGAAATGTAGGGAATAAACAGTTCCATTGGCAAACCCTCATGGGTTACAGCTGCTCCGGTGGGAGTCTGAAACAGGTAAGTAACGACTTAGTCAAATTAACGGAGTCAAATTAACTGAGTCAAATTCCCAAAGGGGACAGCTGTACGTTTGCAAATGTTGGATCCCTTCCCAAACAGGCCAGGTACAGAAAAAATGTAGCCTGTAAAATATTCCTTATAATATGTAAACTGTGAGATCCCTGCAGGGGCAGCTTTGTCTTCCATGGCAGAGCCACGCAAGACTTGGTACAGACATACTGCATTTATTAGCCACTCTGGTCATGCAGATGTAAAGACCATGGGCCATATGGCAATGAGTGGAGAGAAGTCACACTGCTCACAGCCTGTAGAAGCTTGCTTGGCTACGATGAAGAGAGAGCATCTATCTCAATACAAAAATCCACAGCACTCTCAGCAGCAGAACAAAGACTAAAGTCCCTTTTATCCTAGTATTCTGCACCTTCAGAAGTGTTAAACACTTATCACCAAGCACCTATTCTAAGTTCCTCTTTTCACAGGGTACCAACATAACAGCCACAGGCATCACAGAATCATAAGGGATTGGAAGGGACCTCGAAAGATCATCTAGTCCAATCCCCCTGCCCCAGCAGGATAAAGAGACTCGTAGCTCCTGAGCCTCAACTTCTGAAGAAGCTTATGAAAGTCTTATTCACATTCCCATTCCTTTCCCAGCTTTCCAGCTCCATGCCTGCTGCTCCTGTTCACTGCATCTAAAAATGATAGAGGAGAATGCACAGCAGAAGGCTCACAGTCTGCCAAAAAGCAGGGCGAAGGAGTGGAAGAAAAGGAGATCGCGCAGGCCCTGGCGTCTTCTCCTAAGGGAGCCACACAATTAATACGTCGCATAAGTCACGGTCTGAAACATGCCACATGGGTCACAAAGCCCTCGCCTTGGCTACAGCCTTAAAACACTCTTGATTTATTGCTGCCCTTCTGCATGGCAAAACACATTAGAGCTTTCTGCACATCTGTGCCTGGCTTTGTTCAGCCAGCCAAAACACTCTACTGGAAAGGGACAATCGGACAGGGTAGATCTTGTAAGGGGAAAACATGAGCTGGGCTAGCCAGCCTTCAATCTGGAGACAATTATAGGTGCACTTACACGCTGAACGCTAGCGATCTAGGAAGCCTGAAAGCCAGTATGTAATTAAACATTGGGTGAGCGCAAGGATGAACTCACAGGGCTGAGTGTGGGGTATGTTCTTAATTGTGAGCTTCCTCGGTCTTCTTTCGAGCAATTAAGAACATAAACGTTCCAACTTGAAGAGTAAGAAGAGAGGGACCATCTGACAAGCACCATGAGTATGCAAGCTACAATAAAGATCAGGGGGAACGCGGAGAGATGGAGAACAGAGCGAGGTCATGGAAACCTCCACGACACACACTTGTCTGTGTGCTTGCTTCCACCACACCGTCCCCAACATCACAGCACAACCAGCTTCTGAAGCTCTGTCTGTTGGGTAACCCTGGAGATAAAACATCATCGAATCACAGCATCACCAGGGGCTGGAAGGGACCTCGGAAGATCATCCAGTCCAATACCCCTGCCACAGCAGGATCACCTAGACCAAGTCACACAGGAACACATCCAGGTGGGTCTTAAACATCTCCAGTGAAGGAGACTCCACAACCCCTCTGGGCAGCCTGTCATAACTCATTTGAAAGGCAACCTGGGGAACTTTGTTAAATAGTAAAAAAGATCAGCTTCCAACCAATGTGTCTGTAAACTCAGTAGCTCGTTATATAACAGTGGCCAAATGCCAGGGCAGCAAGGTCCTAAAGCTCCATTGCCCTCTGCCCCTTAGGGCTCCTTAAACCTGTTAAAGGTTTTCATCTGACCTATTAGTCTTCTCCAAAATGATGTCCTCAGGGATCTTCTGAGCTGTGCTGGACTCCTGGCTAGCTGAAAACTCCAGGAGATTTCTGGTCCGGTGGCTGGAACTTGTAGTGGAATCGACTCCGTTGGGATCCTTTTCGAACACACTGGAAAACACAATAAAGAGAGCGGAACGTGTGAGATACATAAAGGGTCTGCAAGACACTACTACAAGGTGTTAAACACACAGGTGGATAAGATTCTGGCTGTTATGTCACTGCATGAGTGTCATTTAAAGTATCAGCAGGCAGGAAAGCAGTTCTGTTCTCTTGCTCAGTTCTAATTGTTCAGAGGATTTCCATGCGCTGGGTTTTCATGTTCCACCCCCTAAGCTTCACCAGAAGAGACCAAGACCTTTGTAACCATAAGCAAATTAGCCACATTCAGATCAAAGTACCCTTGAGCTTTAACTTTCATCAGCCTCAAAGCACAATTGACATCGTTTATACAAGTACAATATGTAAGGAAAACACAGCTACCAAATTTCATGCAGCTGCAAGCTCGAATGCTATGCCAGACATCTAACAAGGTCCTACAGAAACTCACATGTGTTCAGATCTAGTTGGATTAAGAGACATTGGCAGGGCTGACGAGCCCATCCACAGCAGCAGCAGCAGGCAGTGGGCTCAGAGACCCTGCTGTCTCCGTGAGGATCTTGCCATGGGGACTGCTCAGCCAGCCTAGCGCTGCTCTCCACGGAAGGCAAGGCAGCAGCATCTTGCACGTGAGCTGGACAAAACACTGCTACAAGACTGACTGCATCTCAGCTCAGAGCATCATCTCAGCTCAGTGTGCGTTGATCACTGCCTCCAAAACACATCCTAGTCCATGCCCCACCTCTCCTGCATAGCAGAGCATCAGCTCTGCTGGGGAAGGTCTCCTCTTCCTACTCGGTACAGAGCACCACTTTGCAACAAGCAACGAGTACAAATGGTAGTCACAGAGAATGGAGAGGACTAGCAAGGAGGGCAAATTAAATGCAGCCAAAGACTCAATGACAGAGTTGCCAGGCAAGGGTCTCTTTTTTGCCAACACATCCGTGCTTGTCCTAGCAGTAACCAGGTCTCCCTGAGTGATTGTGGCATGTTCCACAGAACCACTGAAGGCAGGGCAGTCCCAGACCTAGGCTGATGTTGCCTGGACTGCCACTTCTCCTTCATGTTTCCAGGCAGCAGCACAGAATCAGAGCAGAGGGGCTACAGGGTCTGTTATCTCCAGTGACAGCGCATAGAAAAGTGCTTAGAGACAGTTTCCTTGCTGTAAGCATCTAAAAGTCTCATTGCTTCACATCTAAAAGCCTCATTGCCTCTACTGCAATGGAAAGAGGGATGGTTTTATCCAGTGTCTCACAGACCAGGCCACATCCAGCTTTACAGAAACAACCTCCACTGTCTACAGCACTTTGGAAGAGAATAAACATGATCTCACAATGAAAGCATCAGCGTGGCTGGCAGCATCTCAAGCCCAGAACCAGGACTCTAAACCAAGGCCGATGCTCAAAGGGATGCCACACGTTCCTGCTGAAAGTCACTCACCGTTGGAACGTCCCTCCTCCTTCCACAGCAGCTGGAAGTATATGGCAACTTACCCACTAAATGGAGACTATTCATCACAAAAGCTCAGTTTTAGCTCTCCTGCAAATGATTTCTCCACAGCCCACTGATGCTGAGGGACGTTTGCATGAACTTAGTGGACACCATGCTCCCACACAAGCAGGACCTACTGGAAGTCTCTCTTCCCTTTTTTGGGGTTGGACACGGAGGTTTAGGCTCAGTCACGTAAGAACATTGTGATGAATCTCCATACGTCTCTGTGAATATGTTTTTATGTGGGGGGAATTAAGTGCCTTGTAGCTTTTTTCCTCCAAATCAAGTTTGTTTTGTTTTTCACCTGCAATTGGTAAGTGGTTTCCTTTCAGACCCTCCCTGCATTGTTTTTATTTCAGCCCATTAGCACCTTAGCTAAACTAATTAGTGTCACTGGGGTTTTTAACCCCGTGGACACCCACGATGGTTCTTCCTTCCTGTTTGTCTCGTTCTGCAAAGGCAATTCTTGTTATTTCAGCTTCCAGCTTGGTGAGGGAACTAGTCTGAGGTCACTAGCTTTGAGTGCCACAGGCAACATCACTCAAGTTCACCCTGAACAGAAGTAGAGAAACCCAAATTAAGTCCATCAAGGATAAACACTGTGAAAATGTTTTGGTTTTACTCTTTCCATGCTTTAAAGCACCTTAATCTTTTCACTAAAATTAAAATGTGACTTTTGGCAGCAGCTAAAAGAAAGAAGGAGGTGAACAGAGTACATCTTGCCATCCTTACAGGCATAAACAATGGCTCCCTCTTCTGAAAGCATGGGCACCAACCTGAGCACAAAATACTGGTGTGTGGCAATGACCCCAGAACAACTTTCATTCTGGAGAAGGAAAAAATTAACAACTGCCCTGCTTCCATCTTCCAGTTACTGGGGTGTTTTGTTAAGCTTTTCCCCCATCTAAACAGAAGATGCTTCAGCGAACCGTTTCTTCCTTTCTCCCATGAGAGATCACTTGTAGAGAGTGTAAATAGGGCTCCATCTTCAGGAACAAGAAAGGAGAGGACATGTAGGTAACGGTCTATATCCTCTGCCTTCTCAATCATAGAATCATTAGGGATTAGAAGGGACCACAGAAGGTCATCTACTCCAACAGAGCAGATCCCAACACCACGACATTGAAGAAGTTATTAAGCATTTAAAACCATCAGGCAGAAGAGGCCAGAAGCAGTGAAAAAGTATGTGATCCCATTCAGAAGGAAAAAAAGTATTTGAAAGATACTATTTTCCACCAAGTTACCAATAGCTGCTTAAAGAAATACCTGGTTTAACTTGACAGATGGCAAAGAAGCACAGACCATTTTTCACTTACTATTGTCTCACTATCTGCAGGAATCGAGTTACTGCCCCACGTTAAAAGTCAAAAAACACTAAAGCTGAGAAACGGCTCTGCTGGAACATATGATCAGCTAGAATTTGGAAGCCTGAACCTGTTCTGGTTGGCCACGCTCACACTCTGGGTAGGGGCACCTAACAAGGATTTGCAGCCTGCCTTCAGAGATCTCGGATCTCGTGACTACTGAAGGGTTTTCATACAGCCACCAACACCCTGTCCAAGCTGGCTGAGCTATCGGCCTCTTTCAGATGCAAAACCTGATCCAAGGGAAAAAAGAAAGAACCACTAAATACTTCATGCAGATGTTTGTTCAGGAGTACAGATAAATCAGATTATAGGAGGGGAAAGGAAAGTAATGCTCCTGTCACGGCTTCTCCAGGCATTCAACGGCACCTGATATTTTAGCTGTATTTTTACTTCTTTGGTCTGAATGTCAGTTTGATAAATGTAGAAGTCAGTCTCGCCAGGAGCCCAAACTAAACTTCATTTGTATTTCTGGCTGAACAAACCCTGAACACTTCAAGTTCTGAACAATGACATTTAAGCCGCGCAGTAATTCGTAGATGAAAGCCAACAGTGATATCATTACAAAGAGTTTCCCGGGGACAGAACCACCTCTGAGTACAAGCTGGGATGTTTCCAACAGGTTCAAGTTGACATTGCAAGGAGACATCAACCACGAAGGTCTGTTCTTCTCCTAACTGATTCCAGACAAGGCTGCCACAGCACAGTGCCAGAGACTCTATGGAAACTATTTCACATTCCTTATTCCCAATCAGGGCAGCATCTGCTGACAGTAAGGCACTACCTTCTCCTGCCAGGCTGCTCCAGAGCTACCCTCAGTAAGAGGAGTCCAACATTCTTTCTCTGCTGGGGAAGATGAGGAGAGTAACCCAAACCAGAGGGGCAATCTCTCATGTTTTCCTTCTGTCTTGCACTCTTTAGAAAGCAGTTTATTTTTAATAAAGCTGTTGATAAAAAGAAAGGAAGACAGTATTGACACCCTCCCAGAACATTTATTTTTGATTAGAAAACTATGCAGCTCTTTGGAAGTGGGTTGGCCCTTCACTACCAAAGCTTGGGCTTGCCTGATGCAACACTGCTGTCTCAATTGCCACGTTCATTCAGGGCAAAGACCTCCTGTACTTCACTCCCAGCCTGGCACGGAGGAAAGGGCACGACATCAGCGAGTGCATCTGTCATTCTGCGCCAGCAGCAGCACCACATGGCAAGCCAGCACAGCCAGGCCAAGGCACAACGCTGCCAGGATCAACTTGTGGCTGTGAGCAGCAAGGGAAGAAGGAAGGAATCACTTCCTGCTCCTGCAGTTAGAGCTTGTAAGAACATCAAAGGTATTCAATTCCGTTCATGCCTCAAGAGTGGTGCTGAAAGGCCTGAAATCTGAACTCAAATCCAAATTACTCAACCTGTTGTTTTCCTCTCAACTTCTCTACCTTCACAGAGAACACAAGATCCAAGGTGTGCTACAGAAGCAGCTCTGGGCCACCTCCAACACAAATGTAGACTCAGCTCAGCACCAAACACATTCCAGCAGCTCCATGTCCTTGAACTGAGTGACCCAGAACTGGACACAACACTCCAGCTGCGGTCTCACTACGGTGCAGCAGAGGCAGAAGAACCTCTCTTGATCTGCTAACCAGCCCTGTTCTGATCCACCCCAGGATGCTGTTGGCCCTCTTGGCCACAAGAGCACACTGCTGGCTCATGGCCATCCTGCTGTCCACCAGGACCCCCAGGTCCCTTCCTCCTCCACTGCTTCTCCTTAAGTCTACTTTTTATACACAGGTTAGTTTCCAGCAAATATTTTACCATCACATGGAGGACTTCCATAAAAACAATAAACACACAAGACAAACTATATTCAAAGGGGAATGAGGAAGAGAAACAAAAGAAAAACGTTCCCCAAATAAATACATAGATTGTTTAGACTAGAAGGTGTGCTCGGTTTCCATTTGTTTCAGCACTGACTGTGCTTGTTTAACACATTTCCAGATCTGGTTACTAGCCAGGCCCAGTCTAACACAAACACGGAAATTAAGAAGAAGAAAAAGGCACCTAGGAATTGTAACAGGTTGGGTATTTTCATAGTTCTTGTTGCCAAAGACACCAAAAATGTAGTTAAGTAGATGTTTCTTAACGCCTGATACCCACAACCTTTCAGGGCTGCTGTGCCAGCTGAGGATGCAGCCGTGCTGACCCAAGCTGGCTCTTGCACAAGGCAAGTTGCAAAGGCAGGAGATGCTGCCTCCCACAGGTACCTGCTGCCTCCAGCTGTCCTGCTTCCAGCTCTCAGCACTGCTGCGTGCCAAGGGCTGTGTGCTCACTGCCTCTGAAGCAGATGCTGTGGGTTGCCAACTCCTGCCTTGCACCTCACGGTATGTAAGACTGGGGCAAGAGTGTGACCTCTGCAAGGAACTGAATCAAAACGTACCCTTCTCCCTTCGTACACCTCACCAATCATTCTTAAATAATAATAAAGGGAAGTTTTTAGACATGTTGAATCCAAATCCACATAGTTCAGAAAGATTAGAAAATAGCTCATTGACACACAGATGGGAAATTCCTGGTCGCCCTTCTTCCAGTGCAAAGCAAACAGATAAAACAGAAACCTAGGCTAACGGAATTCCTGCCCGAGGACTTCTGCTTCTAATAACTGCAGGCTTCAATTTTCTACTCCAAATCTCAACAAACCTAAAGGAGTTTAGTAAGAGCAAAGGCAACGCAGAGTTAACGCACCATTAACTCTTTACAAGCCACCTTCTTGACCAGAAAGCATCCAAGTCACATTTATATTTCATTCCACATATATTTTTCTCTCAGACATAACATGGTGCTGTGTCCAAAAGTGAAGGCTACTCTGAAAAGCTTGTTGGCAGTTAAGCAGACTGGGCTAGACCTTCCCTCCAGTATTTTGAATCACATTTATTGGGTTGATTTGGCAGCTTCCCTACCAGACTTTCAGCCCTGATTCCAGACTCCCAAATTCAGCGTTACGGATTTACTGCCCCCACCCTCTAGGGTATACTGTAAGCAGGAAAAAACACATCAACAGAATAATTTTCTCTGCTGAACTTGTTCGACAAGGGCTGCCACATCCTGGACTACTTCCCATAATCTCAACACAGCAGAACAGCCCCAGCATCGCTTGTGAAACATCACAAACACGTCGCCACTGACACGCACAGTCGACAGGATGTGAACCTAACAACCACGATCATGTGTGCACCAGTGTGAGCCCACCACGCATCCACAAATGCAGAAGAACACACACACCTAACTACAGAGCCAGCCAGCCAGCCAGATGGTTTTTCTGTGGGATGCCAAGTGCCCAAACACTGAACTTCTGCTGACCAGTCACTGCAGCCCATGGAAAATTTGTGAGACTGTCTGTCCTGCAGCTTCACATCTGTCCTGAAAAAACCCAACTGCTTCCCTTCTTTGTCTGATCTGAAGGAAACAAGCAACTGATGACAGTATCTATACATCCACCCTATTGTTTTACCTCTAGTGTTCAAAGAATCCTATCACTTGCCATTAAGAATTCAGGAGGAAAGGCTGAGGGAGCTGGGTCTCTTGAGCTTGGTGAAGAGGAGACTGAGGGGTGACATCATTAATGTCTATAAATATGTGCAGGGTGGGTGTCAGGAGGATGGAGTCAGGCTCTGCTCAGTGTCATCTAGTGATAGGACAAGGGGCAGTGGGTGTGAGCTGGAACAGAGGGGGTTCCATATAAATGTGAGAAGGAACTTCTTCCCAGTGAGGGTGACAGAGCCCTGGAAGGGGCTGCCTGGGGGGTTGCGGAGTCTCCTTCTCTGGAGACATTTAAAACCTGCCTGGATGTGCTCCTGTGTGACTTGGTCTAGGGGGTCCTGGGCTGGCAGAGGGACTGGATCATTTTTCAGGTCCCTTCCAATCCTCAATGTTCCATAATGTTCTGTGATACTGAGATGAGCACAAGCACAAACAAGCAGATGAGCTTGTATTTCTAAAAAGAATTCTGAACACAGCTCTTTAGTCTCTTCAGGTATAAATGGAGCAAACTGCTGTATGCTGCCATCAATTAATAAAAGCAAACAGGAGGAGAGCACAAAATGAAGCTCTTGTTGCCAGCACTCCAAAAGATGAACCTTTATACAGATGACTCCTCCCTTGTGCAGGAGAAGAGAGAAGGATATAAGTGAGGTTTCAAGCTCAAGGCTTTAAAACACAACTCTGCCTATATTAAAGATTCAAATAAAAACCACAGGACAGCAAACTCACTGTGCAAAGAGGAATTCCTAGGCAGCTTACCTCAGTGGACCGTAATTCAACATGATGAAAGCCAGTATCACCATCACACACAGTGTCCTTCTCTTTGGAGATGATACTTTGAGTTTCTGGTTCTAGACAGGGGAAAACAGAAGACATGCAACAGAAAAAGGGGCACAGGCATTCAAAAGTACAGCCAGAAGCTAAATATACAAAATCATGCCTCATTTTTAGATCTACATGTGCCTAGTTATGTTATACATGACAGGACTACTGAAAAATAAAACTCTTTCATTTGTACATGAGACTCAGCTTCTCCCCGGTCTATCTTTTCACTGAAATATTCTGAAGCACCACAAAAACAAAACTCAGCTGTGCCACAGTTGTCCTGACCCAGAGGCTAGTGAATCTCCTGTGGGAGGTTGGGTTAGAAACCCCCAAAGGTTTCTCATCAACATTTCCATGATTCTGTTCAAGTGCCTTCCACCTGAGCAACTGTCTCTATATAAAGTCAGGTCTTCATCATAACGTCTCACCTCTAACACTACTTCATCCAGTTGTCTCTTCAGGGTGCTGTTTTCTTTCTTGAGCTTTTCATTCTCCAGTAAGGCTGCCTCCAGCCTCGCCTCCAGGCCCAACATGTACTCTTTCTTCTTTTTCCGTGACTGAAAGGCTGACTCCCGGTTCTTGATCATGCGCTGCTGCCTTCTCAAGACATTGACCTGGACAGACAGCAGGGAGGCCTCTTAATGATCCACAAGTGCCACTAGCCCATGCCACTTTTGCTCCTCTGCCTTGTCAAAAGTCTGCCTAGCTAGCTGCCTGCACCTTGCTTCAAACAAGCTGAAATGTTCAGCACAGAAGCAACCAGGAACCGTGGTACAGCTCCAACGGTTCGTAAGATCCACGCTCATGGACAGTGAAAATACAGGTCCTCTGTTCTCTCCTGCACTGTCAGCCTTCTATGTGGAGGAGACACAAAATGAGTTCTTGAGCAGCAGTTTGATCTGATCAAGCAAATCACAAAGACAAAAAATACATAACTACAGGTCTGCAAGGTAGGAAGAGTCCTTCACCACGCCAGGTAGGAAGAGTCTTGCACCACACACCATCTTACAAGCTTCACTCAGGCAGTCGCTTTGGTAACTGCAAAGTCCTACAGATCTGTTGTCTGTCTGTCCTGTCTGGAAGCCATTTCCACTGTTATTACACCCATTTCTGTGCCTTTTCCAGCTGTGCTATATACTTTTGGACATTTTGAACACTGCTGCTGACCCCAGACTGCACATTGTGTATGTACCAGGCACTTACAAGGCAGTTAAACGCAGTCTCTGCACACATGTGTACTCACACTTTAACACAGGCCAGGAGTGTGGCTTTGATGCAAGTTTCCTGATTCTCCCACTTAGTCTGCTTTTGTTCACATCACATCACAGGCTCAGAGCACACAAACTGTACTCCTCCTGGATGAAGATAAACTAATATAGAATCATAGAATCATTCGGGTTGGAAAAGACCCTTGGGATCATCGAGTCCAACCATCAACCCTAGGAGAACACACAATTCACTCCAACCACTGCAAAGTATCCAGTCTGCAAGACCAGATCAGGACAGTTCAAAGCAGCTACTCCCCATCCTCCAACAGCCTCAATGACTCTGATTTCTTTCCCAAGGAGCAAGTCTATCATCCTCACCACTTCCTCATTTTGTAGTTTGCACTGAGTGGGACGACCCAGACTGAAAGCATCTTGCTGCTGACAAGGATAATGATAATCAACGCTGCAGAGCTACACAAAACTATTTAAAATTCTACACTGAAACCCTAGTCTGTTGATTTCCTTTCCCTGACAGATTAGGAACAGCAACTCTGTTTTTATTAAAAACAGAAGACTTCCACCACATTATTATACTACAATAGGATGTGCCTTAATGATGTTTACACTGACTGGGAGTGGGACGCTGTACCTTACACAGACTTGAACATCCTCCACGAGCTACCAACACATGCACTGCAGTGGCCTGTATCTACTGAAGCATGAAAGTGTAAGAAAAGGAGATGAGAACTAACCAAGAAGTGTCACTCTAGGGAAAAATCAACAGCTCACAGAACAGCAACATTAACAAACTTGGCTAGTGAGCTCTGGTTAAGGCCTGGCTGCTTAAAGAGCCTTCACCACAAGCTTTCCAAGTCTCCCTCTGCATATACCCTTTGAGACAGTATGTAGCTCTAGAGTTTGGCGTCTGCAAGAAAAACTTGCTACAGGCTGTTGGAAGAAGTCATTCTTCTTCATGATACTGCAATCTGGTGACAAAGACTAAGAAAACACGTTACAGCACATGAACATCTTGGGCCCTCTTCACGTTGACCTAATGGCTTTCTGCAAAGATCATTTATTACACGTCTGGTCTGCTGCCCCCAACAAAAGCCTGTGCAAGTGAAGCTGTCTGTGCACTCTCCAGCGTGTCTCTCTGTAGCAGACAGTGCAGAAGGAAAAAAGACTTTAACGTATTTTCATCAGTGCTGAGCTCTGTGTGGAGTGTTTTAAATGCTGCTACATTTAATGCAAGAAAACTTCTGCAGACATATAAAGGCTTTGGAAATAAATAACAGCTTTGGGCTAGCCAAAGGCTGCAGTGTGTGAACACACCAGCCTGGAGCCAGGATCACTGCAACCGTCCAGAGGTTAAGGAATAAGGAATGAGTTCAGGCAGCAGCTTTGGCTTGCTCTGTGTGACATTCCAAGCAAGTACTTACATTCCTCTGCTTTTAAAAATGAGCTTTTGCATCATTAAGTCAGACAGAGAAGCCCAAGTTGTTTACATCCATTACTGTCTGCAGACCTGATCAGGATTATTCACTACTGGATTGCTTTTGCCTAAGGGTCTGGAAGCTCTGGGAGACCTACATGCTTCTCTGGAGAAAACACAGGAGATGAAAGACTGGTACAGAGTTTGAAGACCCCTACAGCAGATCTATCACTGTTTCAGATGCTACCAGCTACATTTCAGATGGTATTGATCTATCTGCACTCCCTGACTCAGTGTTCTCCACGTGCTGTCAGGAGCAGCAGCAACCCAAAGATGCTGTAAACACGAAGCAGCAAAAGGTTCATGGCAAAACCCTGTTTCAAACCACAATGACTAGATTCATATCATCACCCATCTCCAGAGCAGAGTCATCCACCTTACAAACAAGAACTTGCTACCTCAATTCAGCCTTCCAAAGAAAACTCAGCTCAGAGGAAAACTTCGCCTCCGTTCCGACGCGAGCTGCATTTGTAGCACCGGGCAACAAGAACGTCTCTCACCCTCCTCAGAGGTTTGGGCACACACACTGGGAAAGCTAACACAGAGCTGAAAGCACAAACCATTTCAACTTTACATTGGCTGAATTCCTACCTCAGCTTATGAAAGCTGATGTATTTGAACAAGTATCGTAAGGGCAGGAATACTAAAGGTACGCAAGTGTTTTCTCTGTTCTTATGAAGTACCTGGGGTTTCTTCTCTCTAGTTCAAAAGAACTCGACCAGTGGGCTTATTCCACATGAAAACTACACTATATGATGCTTAAGTCCCTTTCAGTGCAACGTAGTCTATGACTCTATGAAAACTACTCCAGCTACAGCACAGAAGACAGGCTTAGCAGAAATCCACACTTACTAGATCAAAGAAACTTCATGTTATCTGACATTTTCCAAATTTTCAATATTTTTTCTCAACAAAACTCAGAGGCAGAATTAAATCCTTTGTCACAACAAAGAACCATGAGAGAAAAGCCTTGTAATGACACCTTGAAACTGGATTCCCTCACACACCTGCCATTTACGTCCTCGTATCATTTAATCCTAACAAGAACCACAGAATTGGCTTGGTTGGAAGGGATTTGTAAGATCACGAAGTCCAACTACCAACTTGGCACTGGCAGATCACTCCTAAACCTTGTCCCTCAGCACTACAGGTCTTTTAAATACCTCCAGGGATGCGAACTCCACCACTACCCTGTGCAGCCTGTCCTCTCCCTGGCCACGCAATTTCTCACACAAGCCAGGATGTTGCTGGAAGGGCAACCTGCTCTTTTAGCCAGGTGAGTGGCTTGCTTAGGCAGCACTTCTTCTGTCCAAATTCCTACCAAAAAGCGACCACGCTGGAAGCCTGACGCTTGCCCACAGTGAGCACGGGCCATCAGGGGAAGACAACGCAGGGCCTCAAGTGCACAGTTTGCTACCAGCCCATCTCAGCCCAATCCACTGGAAAGGCTGAGTGCTGAGTGAACAGTCCAACCCTTCTAAGCCCAAAATAAAGTCCTGTAGTGTTTCTTTTTATCCCCAACATCTGCTTAGATTAGCAAACACAAACACGTGTTCCCCAGCTCAAGTGACAGCTACATCTGCGCAGCTCTGAGCGCCACATGTGGCGTCTGGGCAGACAGGAGATGTTTTAACCCTGCCGGCGCCTGCTCCATCCTGAAACGTTTGGTCTTTTCACAGAATGTGCCAAAGAGCAGTTGCAACTGGCTTTTCGTGTTTCAATAAGCACAGGGAGCTGATGCCAAGTCTTGGAACTGCACCCCTCGAACGGCTCCAGGTGGAAACCTCCACACAACCACTGTTCAAACCCAACGACCACTCCTTACCCCTAGGTGTCCGACTGCTGGCTCTCACGAAGGTGCATACGAAGTGTTTCCTCAAACTTTACACTCAAACAACAGCAAGGTGCCACGTCAGTTCCTGACTACAGGGAGTCACCAAACCACGGACTTCCACCACCCATCAAGGATGAGCAGCAATTTTCAGATGCTGTGAAACATCCCTCCAAAGGTGCCAGAAGGCAAATGTCTTAAGGAAAGTCCTGCACTGCTAATAAGCAGGAGACTACACTGCAAAATGTCCTGTGAATGGACACCAGTGTGTTCTACCTCATACTAAGAGATGAAAGGGCACCTAACTGTGCCTGGAATACAACACTGGAGAGTAACAACCGAGAGCGTAAAAGCCACAAACAAGCAGCTTTGGTACTTTCCACAACCATGCTTTCCTTTCGACAACAAAACGTCATCAAAGCAGCAGCAAATCACCAGGAACTAAATCAACATCCAGCTTGGTAATAAGTCAAAGCCAAAGGGGAAAAGAACCCCACACAACTCAAAAGCTATTTATCTCTGTTTACACGCGCTGCTCACTGCGGACTCCTGCAGAAGTTAATTGTGCGGTGACTGCTGAGAGCTTATCCCCTTCCTATTCACTCAGTCTTTGATCAAAAGGGAACCTCAAGAGCTCAGGATCGTGTGGAACTCAGTACCTGAAGCTTCTAAACATCACAAGCAAAATCTGGGGAGGCAGAGGGGATGTAAGCCCAACCAGGCTGACATTTCCAATTCATTTATCTCCAAAGCAGTGGGATTAGGAGAATCACAGAATGATAGAATCATTAGGGATTGGAAGGTACCTCAAAAGATCATCTAATCCAATCCCCCTGCCACAGTAGGATCACTAATCAAAAATCAGACATACGGACAGACAGCTCAGAGAGCTCCAGCCATGGTGCTGAGAACTGCAGTTGAAAAAGCATATACACCCACGTTGTCTTCTATTTGTGACTAGCCTGCAACTCCAGGCAGGCCAGCTGTTCCTCCCCACTCATTGCCAGGCTGATAAATGCCCTGAACCCCGTCACAAATCCTGTCAGATGAGCTGTCTTCTCAAGCACTGGCTATTAGCCATGACCACACACTCAGGACTTACATCCAGCCCCACTGCTGGTGTGCTGCTTTGAAGTAAGGGCTTCGTCGCTGGTACTTTGCCGTCTGTCGAGCCGTTTCCAGCAGCTGTAGGCAACGCGTTCACGGTGTGATTGTGGAGTGGCGTGGTCCCCCCAGTGACAGTGATGACTGGCTGTGAGGCAGGAAGCACCCCAGAAGCCTGGAGCTGCACCACAGCGGGCTGGGGGAGCAACACAGATTGACCTAGAACACAGGAACAAAGACAGCAGCTCAGCAGATGATATGAAATGGATTCCTACGTGATCAGATCGAAGGGGAACGCTGATATCAGAAGCAGAAAGCCTTGCTTCCTCTCCTGCTCTGCACAATTTATCTCAAATCAGCTCCACAGCACTAGTGTATTCCACAGGATATATTAATACAAAATCAAATCAAGCAAAAGCACTCAGAAGTTTGCAGGGCTTTTAATGCATCCTGCAAGGCCAAACTACACATATCAAAGGGATCCAGTGAAACAACACCTCTCCAAAAAGCTTTTCAAAGTTAACAGAACTTGACACTAGTGGGGAACATTGCTCATGTCAGTGTCACTAACTCTTGATGCAGTTTAAGCAACATCTTCAAAGAACTCGGCTCATGTCAACCCTGCTTCTCCCTTTTGTCCATCCCTACTTTACTGGGGTAGTCAGTGGAAAACTTGCTGCACAGGATGCCTCATACTGCACGAACCGATTCAGAAGCAGCACAGGGAAAATGATGAATGAGTTAAAAAATGCAAGTGACACCTTCAAAACCTAAGTTAAACCCTCAGTTCACACCAAGTGCTGAGCAGAGCTTAAAGAAGGCTGAAAAAATGAGGTAACTCTGACAGAGCCTGAGATGGAACCAAAAGCAATCGTTTCCAAGGCATTTCAGTCCAACAACTACATCCATCTCACGCAGGTGTTTGAGCAACATTTTATTGTCTGAAAACACACCGGCGTCTCTCTAATCCTTTCTAACAGGACGACCTCGCCAGCTTTCAGAAACAGAACGTTCCAGCTGAGCATTCCAAGCAAAACACACAACAATGTATTACAGCATTTACACAACCTTCTGCAAGGTGAAAATGTTACCTAGCATCAGGATCTTTTATGCAGAAGGCACAGGATTAGTTCTCACTTTTTTCTCCCCTGCCCCACATTGCCCCCAAAGTTATACAATCATAGAATGGCCAAGGTTGGAAGGAACCTTAAAGATCATCTAGTTCCTACCCCTCTGCAGAGGCAAGGACACTTTCACTAGATGAGGCTACTCAGGGCTCCAGCCAGCCTGGCCTTCAACACTGCCAGGGATGGGGCAGTTGGGTAGCCTATTCCAGCATCTCGCCACCCTCACAGGAAAGAGTTTGTTCCTCATGTCCAACCTAAATCTCCTCTCTTCAAGTGTGTAACCATTTGCCCTTGTCCTCTCATGATGCTCTCGCATAAAAAGCCCTAGCCCAGCTGTCTTGTAGTCCCCTTCAGATATTGGAGAGCTGCTAGAAGGTCACCTGGGAGCCTCTTCTTCCCCAGGCTGAACAACTCCAACTTGCTCAGCTTGTCCTCACAGGGGAGACGCTCCAGCCCTCTGATCATTTTAGTTGCTCTCCTCTGGACACATTCCAGCAGCTCTGTGTCCTCCTTATGTTGGGGAGCCTAGAAGTGGACACAGAACTCCAGGTGGGGTCTCACAAGTGCAGAGTAGAGGGGGATAATCACCTCTCTCAACCAACTGTCACTGCTTCTTGTTCTTCAGTTAATCCTGAAGACATCATAAGTGGGCACTGCCCTATTTAAGAACCTCAAAAGGTGAATTTGAGATTACTTCAAACAAACCTTTCTAGGCATGATGATCTCAGATCACGTTTCTTCTTTAAGCTCGTATGAAAGGGACTGTAAAAATAGCATTCCTGATCTCCTTTGAAGGCAACAGCACACTTCAAACTGGAGGCTACAGCTTCTCACGTGCAGGGTATTTTGATCAATGAAAAAATATCCTTATGGTGTTTGTAATGGAGGCAACAACAGAATTTTTAAACACACCATCAGTTAAAAAAAATGCACAGCACATAAATAGTTTCACAAAAGTATTTCCTCTGCAGTGCCTCATAAAAACTACTCTCATGCATTTTCTTCAGGGAAAAGGAGAGGCTGTTCTTCACAATACAATACTTACATCCAAAAAAATCCATATCCCCACATTCCTTAGTCCAGATGGTATTTTATCAGATGGAACATCAGAAGGAATAAGAATTAGGTCACGCTGACTGTGCTGACCGGTGGCTTAGGCAGCCCAAAAATCTTAGCCGTGCCCTAAAAAAAGTCAGCGTCTCCAGCTTTGCCTTAACTCCCGCCTGAAGAGCAGCTGGTCACAAACTTTTCACTATGGCAGTGATTTCTAGATACGTGTCTCCAACATTTGTGTCCTTTTCCTTCCACGCCTCAGGATCTGCACAGCCAACTGCAAGAGACTGCAGCCATCAGCTGGTGAAAACCAGGAACAGCAGCTGGCAACTCCCGCAAAGCAGTATCACCTCTCCTGAGGGCGAGAGGACACCCTGCACTCGGAAATGAAGGCTCCAGTTACTTCAGCATCCTTTGCAGGACAAGGAAAGGAATGAACTACCAGCAGGGAGGAGGTCACTTGCTTTTTGTTTACATCAGCTTGCCACTGCTCTAAGCTCTGATAGAGAGATCTGGGCAGGCTGGATCGATGGGTCAAGGCCAACGGCATGAACTTCAACACGGCCAAGGGCCAGGTCTTGCACGTGGGTCACAACAACCCCCCACAAGACTTGGGGAAGAGCAGCTGGAAAGCTGCTGGACAGAAAGAGACCTGGGAGTGTTGATTGGTCAGTAGGTAAATATAAGCCAGTAGCGTGCTCTGGTGGCCAAGAAGGCCAGAGGCATCTTGGCTTCTATCAGAAACAGTGTGGCCAGCAGGAGTAGGGGAGTGACTGTTCCCCTGTAACGGACATTGGTGAGGCCACACACTGAGTACTGGGTACCTCAATTAAAAAAAAAAGGCACTGAGGTGCTGGAGTGGGTCCAAAGAAGGGCAACAAGGCTGGTGAAGAGCCTAGAAAACAAGCCTTGTGGGGAGCAGCTAAGGGAGCTGGGATTACTTGGTCTAGGTGATGCTGCTGTGGCAGGGGGATTGGACTGGATGATCTTTCGAGGTCCCTTCCAATCCCTAATGATTCTGTGATTCTATGAACAGGAGGAGTTCCAGGGGAGACCTTACTGCTGTCTACAACTACCTGAAAGAAGGGTGTAGCAAGGTGGGGACTGGTCTGTTCTCACAAATAACAAGAGGAAACAGCCTCAAGCTGCACCAGGGCAAGTTTAGGTTGGACATGGGGAAAAACTTAATGGAAAGGGTCATCAGGCTGCCCAGGAAGGGGACTGAAGCACCATCCGTGGATGTGTTTAAAATTAGTAGATCTGGAGCTTAAGGACATGCTTTATAGATGGGTTTGGTACAGGTGGGTTAGTAGTTAGACCAGTTTTCAACCTTAGATGATTCTATGGCTCTCTTATCTTCCAGCACATTTCACAACACCCTAGTTAATGCTCTTCAGCAATATAAAAAGCCATAAACTCACACTCCCACCATCCTATGGTAGAGTTTTATGTGGGTAACAAGAAAAAAAGCTCTTCTCACTCCTCCCGAGCTTTCAAGCTTCCAATCCACAATCCTAATGGATTCTGTTGGCTCTCCCTTTGTTGCGACAGAACAGGACTCTAATCACCTCATACACCACTGCCAATGCAAGGACAAAGAGCAAAGGTTCCCCAGAGATCCTCTAAAACCAGCAATTTTATCTCTGTAAGAGCAGTCTCCTTTGCTACACTACCCTCCACTGATTTACCTGGTGGTAAAGACCTGGCTCAGCCAAGACAATTCACCTACCTTTAGGAGGAGCTGGCTGGATGTTAACAACAGGCTGATGCTTTGGCAGCGACACGAGCGTGGGAAGAGTCTGAATAATGATGGTTTTGGCTGGGATGCCAATGTTTGCCTGAGCTTCAGGTACAGCAGGCAAAAGAGGTTTGGGCTGTATCAGAGGCCTGGATGCTGTCTGACCACACCTCTTCAGCGTCTTCACAGAATTATTTGCTAGGAAAGAAAAAAGAAAATCATAGTTAGACCACAAGATATAAAGAATTCAAGCACCAATAACATGCCCTCTGGGCTGGCTTTTTTTTAGCCATCTGTAATATTTGTTAAAAACAGACACAGCTCATCACAAATCCAAGTAAGAAGTAACAGGATCATAGAATGGTTCGGGTTAGAAAGGACCTTAAAGATCATCTAGTTCCAAAGCCTCTGCCACGGGCAGGGCCAAGTCCCACCAGACCAGGTTGTTCAAGGCCTCGAACAACCTGCCTTTGAATACTTCCACGGAGGGGGCAAGCCGCAACTTCCCTGGACAACCTGTGTCTCACTGTCCTCACTGTAAAGAATTTCCTCCTAATATCTAATCTAAATCTACCTTCTTCTAGCTTAAAGCCATTTCCCTGTGTCCTATCACTACAAACTCTTGTAAAAAGCCCTTCTCCAACATTTTATAGGCCTCCTTCAGGTACTGGAAGGCTGTTATAATGTTGCCCTGAAGCCTCCTCTTATCTAGGCTGAAGAGCCCCAGCTCTTGCAGCCTGTCCCCGTAGGAGAAGTGCTCCATCCCTCTGATCATCTTCACGGCCCTCCTCTGGACCTGATCCAACAGTCCCACGTCCTTCTTGCTTTGGAGGCTCCAGAACTGTACACAGTACTCCAGGTGGGGTCTGATGAGAGCCTCGACCTGCTGGCCACACTTCTTTTGATGCAGCCCAGGACACAGGTTCATCAACCAGAACCCCCAAGTCCCTTCCCTTAAGACTGCTGTCAAGTGATGCTCTGCCCAGCCTGAGTTTGTGACTGCCCTGAGCTAGATGCAGGACCTTGCGCTTAGCCTTGCTGAACTTCATGAGGTTGGCATGGGCTCACCTCTCAAGCCTCTCAAGGTCCTTCTGGATGGCATTCCATCCCTCCAGCATGTCACCACACAGTTTGGTGTCATCCACAAATTTATATACTACTGCATGTTAAACTTGTGTGCAAGACAACACACATACTACCCGTTGAATCAAAGTAACTCAGTCTCTCATACCAGACCGAGAAGTGATGCTGATAGCAGGCTTCTTCCCTCCATCTCCTTCAGGGGATGCAGGGCTTTTGCAGCTCTTGCCATAGAGAGAGATGGGAGACATCTGGGAGCTACAGCTGAAGTCAACATCATCCTGCAGACAGAAAGTACAAGAGATTAATGCTTCAGCAACACATAAAAATGTCAGCTAGTAGTTCAGAATACAACTGCCTTTCACATCTGTGTTGCTGCTGCAGCAAACAGGGAAATGTTTTGTTCTGCAGTTTTCCTTCTGGTCAATGCCCAGTGCCACTGAAAACCAAAGCAGTATTTCTCCCTATCAGCAGGGCAATGGGAGGCAGAGGCCAGCAGCTGCCAGGTTCAGAAGCCCTTTATAAGGCATTTTGTTTGGCAACCAGGCTAATAAACACAACTGAGGACACAGAACTGAACATGCTCTTTTTAGAACTGGTAGCAGCAGGGAAGGAAGGAAAACATCACTGATGTAAAGTTGATTTTATGAGAGTTGGAAAAATAAGCTGTTTCCTCTTATGCCATGAAGTCAGTCAGACAAATAAATCACTGTGCTTTTTGTTTGTCACAGCTGGTTCTGCATGACTGCTGCTGTCTCTGCTACAGAGAGGTTTCTGCGTACAGGCACGTTCTGCACCGGAGAGTCCACAGATGACGGAGAAGGGACTGAACAGTTTGAAGTGGCTGGTGATAAGGGTTCCGTCTTCACGCTTACATCTGCGAGAGGAAGACAAAGAAATTTTACTACAGAAGCTTTTAGCAACGGGAGATATGTAAAGAACACACTGTCCTGACACCAGCTATTTAACCCCTGGAGCTTAAGCGCTGCAGGGTATCAAATAATTTCGTCTACATGACAGCTGTCCTGAGCTTGTAACAGCTCACCTGTGCAGGGTGAAGGAGAATAGTCACACCTAACAAATACAGAAGTTAATTACCTGAATAAGCATGGCCGGTAATATTCCAAAGGTCAGAGTCCCAAGACATCAAATCCAAATCGAACTGGAAGTTATAGAGATCATTTTCCTGCAGGGAAAGTTGACAAAACAAACAATACAAAATGATAACACACGCTGAAACCACAAGCCCACAAGTTTGTAATCTTTCAGCTCTGGGAAACAAAACAAACTGGAGTAACACAACTATCACTTCAGCTGCCTTAAAGTAAACAGAGATAAAAGCCCTTCAGGGTACAACTCCCAACCAGAATACACAAGGCTTCTTTTAAAGCTTGGACCTGTAAGAAAGAAGCAAGTCACCACCACTAATTATTGTCGTCTACTAGTAACTCATTTAACCACCTCATACAAAGCGCAAATTTTAGCAACTTGCTGCCATCCTGCCCTCACCTGCACTGAGAGATTTACTTAATGCCCATGCCATCTCAAAACACATTTTAAACAAAAGCATCAACAGCCATTAACCAGCAGGAAGACAAACACAAGGGCTGATTTGCTCAGTACCTGATGAGCAGCATGCATTAAGTCTCCCTATACAAGAAATAAAGTGACACAATCACCTTCTAAAGCCAGGGACACCAGTTTCCTTTTCCAACAGGAAAAGGAAAACCTTGGAAAAAAGGAGACTGCGGGCTGACCTTATTAATGTTTATAAATATGTGAAGGGCAGGTGTCAGAAGGATGGAGCCAAGCTCTTCTCAGTGGAGTCCAATGATAAGACAAGGGATAACAGGTGTAAACTGGAACACAGGAGGTTCCACATAAATACGAGAAGGAACTTTTTTACAATGAGAGTGGCAGAGCACTGGAAGGGGCTGCCCACAAAGGTTGTGGAGTCTCCTTCCCTGGAGAGGTTTAAAAACATGTCAGGACATGTTCCTGTGCGACTTGATCCTGCTATGGCAGGAGAGGTTGGACTAGATGATCTTCTGAGGTTCCTCTGAATCCCTAACGTTCTCACATTTTCTCTAGTGTCTAGAGAACCTCTAAGAATTCTCTTAACATCCGAGGTTTCTGTCAGACAACCTTAGAGCTGGGCTGGAAGTGGGTTGAGACAGAGTGAGAAAAGAGGGGAAGAAGAGGGAGTGGGTAAACCCATGCTGCAGAAAAAAGGCAGTATACGACTGGATGGTGAAACACGTGGGGATTAACACACAAGACTGCAAGGAAACATTTTAGAATATCTACTACAACAGGCAAGAAAACAAGAACCCATCTTTTAAGCAGGGCGGGTGCAGCTGTCACGTTCCAGTGCTCCGCCTCAGCACCGCCTGGCAGGGGATTTAATTTTCACCGGGTCACGAACAACGCGGAACCCAGGAGCACATCGCCGACGAGGGAGAATTAAGCGGGGTCTCATCGCCAGCGGTGGGGGGGCTGACCCGGCCTCCACCGCTGCGTCCCCCCCACCCCGTTACTCACCTCAGGCTCATCCTTCGGCGCCCGCCGCGCCTCCGCCGCACCCAGCAGGTCGCCCAGCTCCTCGCCCAGCACCGCCTCTGCGGGACGGACAGACAGACAGCGGCCTCAGCGCCGGAACTCCGCAACGCCCGACCCCAACCGCCCAGGCCCCGCCGCGCTCACCCCAGTCGAGGCCTCCCGGCAGCGGCCCCATGGGCTCCCACTCGGCCTCCGCCACCGCCGCCATCGCTTCCGTGTTCCTCCCCAGGCCCACGTCTGCTTCCGCCGCGGCCCGCCCCGCCCGTACGGTGGCCGCCAGGGAACACGGGGCTGAGGCCTGACGACGCGCGCCCCACCCCAAGCGCCGCTGTCCCGTTCCCGCTCGTCTCGCCCCACCCTCCCCGAGGCAGGCGGAGGCAGCTCGTCACACACCGTCGTTTATTGAGGCCTGGCTGGCCCGCGCCAGAGTGCGGGGAACCGCAGGGAGCGGTCGAGAGGAAGGGAGGGGGCGCCAGTGCCTTCACGCGTGAGTGGGTAGGAGGGTGCGGGGAGACAGACCCGGGCCCGCGGTTCCGCTCGCAGCACCGGGCCCCAGTGTGGCCGGAGGCCCCGAAGACAGAGTAGGCTCCTCCAGCAGCGGCTTCTGCGAACAGGGCGGAGTCCCGTCACGTCCAGGCTGGCGGCTCAGGAGAGCTGGTCATCCCCTTCACAGACCTTTACGAGATCATGAAGCTCAAACGCTGACCTCGGCAGCACGTCTGCGTGTGCTTTCAATACTTCAGGGGACGGCGATCCCACCACTGCCCCGAGCACCCTGCTCCAATGCTCTGTAACACCTCCAGCGTTACGTGTTTCCTGTTACCCAGCCTAAACCTGCCCTGGCACAACTTGAGGCCGTTTCCTCTGGTCCCGTTGTGAGCAGACAACAACCCCCACTTCTCCAGGGAGTTGTAGAAAGGGAGAAGGTCCCCCTTAAGCCTCCTTTTTCCTCCAGGCTAAACAATCCCAGCTCCCTCAGCTGCACCTTTTTAGGGCTTGTGCTCTAGACCCATCACTGGCCTTGTCCCTCTCTTGATGCTCACCAGCAATTAATTGTCCTTTAAGTGAGGGGCCCAAAACTGACCATGGGATTTGATGTTGAGCCCCACCGGTGCCCAGTACTACAGGTGCTTCCGTGCAGCACAGAAGACAGTGGGTCTGCCATTCTGACTCTCCCTTCCCCTGGCAAGAAGTGACCCCCATCTGGGAACACCCCAGCCCAGAGAACAGCTGCCCAGGTGAAGTTTTCACATGTGGCTCCCAGCAGAAACAAGGAGAAGAGTCGCCAGCATGTTGCAAGAATGTGCCATGCCAGTGCTCACCTTTACAGGTTGGCATCATACGCTGCGTTGGTGAAGACACCTAGTGATCCCAGGTCACTGAAAGACAGACAAGGGCACTGCTTTAGGGGAGAGGGCAGGGGTGTGAAGGGCAGGGTGTAGCACAGCCCCAGAGATGTGCCCGCTGCATATCAAGGCAGCCTCACATACACACGGGCAGACATCACACATCTGGCTGACAGCAGGGCTGTGACAGCCACAGGACAGAGGCACCCTCCTGCAGAGAACAGCTCTCACCTTGTGGGGCTCAGGAGCTGCTTATTCTCCTCTGATAACAGCATCAAAATGTCCACATGGGTAGTGCAGATGGAAAAGAAATAACCAGGTCTGGTTAGTTAAGGACTTTGAGAAGTGTCTGAAGCTGAACCAAGTTTGACAAGTGCAGGATGGACTGGGGAGGGGCAGCTGAGACAAGTGCTGCCTTCCCCACAGCAATTAGGGTGTTTTTCTGTCCTGACCCTCTAAACTTGGCTGCTGTCACTTCCAGCCGGACAAACTGCCAAGAACAGGCTGCCAGACCAAAGCAACTTGCAGCAAATACATGGACTGAGGCAGCCACGCTGTTAAACCCTTCCAGTCATCCCACCTTCTCCTAGGACTCTCACCCTCTGGTCTAAGACCACTGGCTAAAGAGTCAGTGGGCTGCAGGCAGTGATTCTGTACCTCTGTTACTGAGCCGCTTGACGATGAAGGCAATGAGTGTCCCTGAGAGCACAATGCCAGCCACTGCCAGAGCTGCACCACTGCTGTAAGCCAGGACTTGCTTTAAGAAGGGAGCGTTGTCCTCTGAAATGGAGCCACAGACCCACAGGTTAGTTGTTAGAACTTCACAGCACTCAAGCTGCTGGGGTGACCCCACCACATTCCAGATGTGGTGCAGGAAGGTGGACCCACCCCAGGGCTAGACAAGGGAGGGAGGGGTCCCACTGTACCTGCACACATAGGGGGATGCCTGGTCCAGTTCCCTGTGGCTGCACACTGGAGCACCTCTGCTCCCATTCGAACAAACCCCTCTTCACAGGAGAAGGTGCATGAGGAGTTGTATGTGAAGTTCTCATGCACGTGAAAGCAGCTCAGCTGGCCTCTGGTCGGGGGGTCCAGCACCGGGCAGCTGATGGCTGGAGGTAAAGCACAGCAGCAGCATCAGCAGAACAGGCCCAATGGTGGTGGTGTGTGACAGGTGTGGGCTGGTGACCCAGTGGGTGAGCCAACATGGACTACGGGTGCTCAGGGGGCAGTGCATGTGCAGACAGCAGTCTACAACCACAGAGCATTTTCAGACACATATGACCACAAGATCTACCTTTACATTGTGGGGTGTCCCCAGTCCAGATCCCCATGGCTGTGCACTCAAGGCTGTCTGACCCTGTCAGCACAAACCCCGTCTGGCAGGAGAAGGTGCATGTAGAGCCAAGGGCAAAGTCGCCGTAGAGGTGGGAGCAGTTCAGCTGTCCCCAGTGTGGAGTGCTGAGCACTGGGCAGGTGATGGCTGCAGGGACAGAAACACATTTCAAGCGAGATCCTGGGGACTACAAAGCTACAAGTAAGAATGAAACAACCAAGACATTTGAGAGTTTCCTGTGGTCAACCCATGGCCTGAGACACCTTGAGCAGCAGCCTTACCTTCACAGTGTGGGGCGTCCCCAGTCCAGGTTCCTATGGCCGTGCACTCACGGCTCTCTGATCCTTTTAGCACAAACCCCGTCCTGCAGGCGAAGGTGCATGTGGCGCGAAAGGCAAAGAACCCATGGGAGTGGGAGCAGCTCAGCTGTCCCCAGTCTGGGGGACTGAGCCATGCGCAGCTGACGGCTGCAAAGCAAAGAGGCTCAATTCAGTCAGGATCCTGTGAACTGGGAGATTAAATGCTGGGACCAAGAGGCTGAGGAGCGTCTTAGTGTCACCATAAGCCCAGTGACACTCTGAACTCTAGCAGCAGCTGTACCTTCACAGTGTGGGTCATCCCCAGTCCAGGTCCCTGCAGCTGTACACTCACGGCTCTCTGGCCCTTCCACCACAAACCCCGTTTGGCAGGAGAAGGTGCACGTAGAGCCAAAGGTGAAGTCCCCGTGGAGGTGGGAGCAGTTCAGCTGTCCCCAGTGTGGAGTGCTGAGCACTGGGCAGGTGATGGCTGCAGGGACAGAAACACATTTCATTTGAGAGTTTCCTGTGGTCAGCCCATGGCCTGAGACACCTTGAGCAGCAGCAGTACCTTTACAGTGTGGGGCATCCCCAGTCCAGGTCCCTGCGGCTGTACACTCACGGCTCTCTGGCCCTTCCAGCACAAACCCCATCTGGCAGGAGAAGGTGCACGTAGAGCCAAAGGTGAAGTCCCCATGGAGGTGGGAGCAGTTCAGCTGTCCTTTGTCTGGGGCACTGAGCACTGGGCAGGTGATAGCTGCAGAGCAAAGAGGCTCAGTTCAATCAGGATCCTGTGGACTGGGAGGCTAAACTGTTGGGACCAAGAAGCTAAGGAGCATCTCACTGTCACCCTAAAGCCAGAGACACCGTGAGCTCTAGCAGCAGCCTTACCTTCACAGTGTGGATCATCCCCTGTCCAGGTTCCTATGGCCGTGCACTCACGGCTCTCTGATCCTTTTAGCACAAACCCCGTCCTGCAGGCGAAGGTGCATGTGGCGCGAAAGGCAAAGAACCCATGGGAGTGGGAGCAGCTCAGCTGTCCCCAGTCTGGGGGACTGAGCCATGCGCAGCTGACGGCTGCAAAGCAAAGAGGCTCAATTCAGTCAGGATCCTGTGAACTGGGAGATTAAATGCTGGGACCAAGAGGCTGAGGAGCGTCTTAGTGTCACCATAAGCCCAGTGACACTCTGAACTCTAGCAGCAGCTGTACCTTCACAGTGTGGGTCATCCCCAGTCCAGGTCCCTGCAGCTGTACACTCACGGCTCTCTGGCCCTTCCACCACAAACCCCGTTTGGCAGGAGAAGGTGCACGTAGAGCCAAAGGTGAAGTCCCCGTGGAGGTGGGAGCAGTTCAGCTGTCCCCAGTGTGGAGTGCTGAGCACTGGGCAGGTGATGGCTGCAGGGACAGAAACACATTTCATTTGAGAGTTTCCTGTGGTCAGCCCATGGCCTGAGACACCTTGAGCAGCAGCAGTACCTTTACAGTGTGGGGCATCCCCAGTCCAGGTCCCTGCGGCTGTACACTCACGGCTCTCTGGCCCTTCCAGCACAAACCCCATCTGGCAGGAGAAGGTGCACGTAGAGCCAAAGGTGAAGTCCCCGTGGAGGTGGGAGCAGTTCAGCTGTCCCCAGTGTGGAGCATCGAGCACTGGGCAGGTGATGGCTGCAGTGGAAGACTAGGCCTCAGAGACGGTGTAGATGAGGTCAAATCTAGGGATTAGGGCTGGCTCCAAATCAAAGAAACCCAAATATATAGGAAGGTGTCTTTATTCACCTTTCTCACCCAGGCAAGTCTCACCTCTTCTAAAACAGTAGTAATGTAGTTGGTACAAAGGTTTTTCTGCCTCGAAGCAACAACTTGCTGCTCTGCCAGAGACCCTGCACTACCCCAGGCTGCAGCCCCTGGGATGGAGAACCAGGACTGCAACAGCCCTACTTGCCTCCCACTCTGGATTGGAGCAGAGACTTGCTCCCACCCTCATCACTGCAGCAATGGGAAGCACTCCCAAAGGGCTTTGGAGCTGTAGGGGAGCAGGATGGGATGGCTGTGAGACAGCCTCCACAGGCTGTGCCTTTGGGACCATCAAAGTTTAGCGCCAGGAGAACCTCTAACAACACTGGCACCCAGAATCAGAGGGGCAGAATTCATTCCCTGTGCCTTCTGCTTTCAGAGTGACACCACTTTCCACAGCAGACCTGAGTTGGGCCACAGACCCACCCAACGCAGGCATCATCCTCTCTTCCAGAGTCTCCCAATAAAGAGGGTCCCCAGTTATGTCTGGTGTCTGTTCCAGTCCTTGGCTTGTCCTGTCCTTGTGCAAGACTGCAGCAGCACAGGGAAGGTGGAGCAGGGTTCTCTCTCTTTCCCCCAAGAAGCCAAGCACTACTCTGAGGCACCTGGCTGCTTAACCACTGGCAGACCCCGAGACCCCCAGGCAAGCCCCACCTGTGCACGTTGGGGTGTCTGCTGACCACTGCTGGGAAGCCAGGCACCGCAGCGTGCCTGCTCCTTGCCGCTCGAACCCCTCGGGGCACTCGAATGCGCAGGTGGAGTTGTAGCTGAAGTCTCCGTAGGGGTGGCTGCAGCTCATGTGGGCTTCCTGGGGCTCCAGCTGGGCACACTGCACAACTGGGAGAGACCCGGCAGAGCTGGCCCGTCAGTGCCGCTGAGGCTCGGGCTCTGCGGCGAGGAGGGAGGGGTGGGCAGCTCACCGTTCTCGCACTCGGGCCCGTAGAAGCCAGGGTGGCACTCGCAGCGGGAGCTCCCGATGGTCTCCACGCACTCACCATGCTGGCTGCACGGGAAGGGGGGGCAGGAGGCTGCACACACACAGAAGGTGGTCAGCAGGAGCCAGAGACCACCTCGATGAGGTCCCCGGCCCACCCCGCGTGGGTCCGTGCCGCTGGCCCTCCGCTCACCCTGGTAGCACAGCGCCTTTTTCTTCTTGCCGCAGGGCTCGTCGTTCCACTTGCCCGACTCCCACTGCCGCTTGATGTAGATCTCCACGCAGTCCTGGTTGGAGCGGCGGTTGTTGGGCTCCCCGGCCGCCCAGTTCTCCGCCTCCTTCGTCAGCGCCTTCCTGGTGCCCACCCAGGTCCAGGTGCCGGCCAGCTTGCGGATGCCGATCCAGTAGTAGCGCTCGTGGAAGGGCAGGCTCTCGTTGAGGTACTCGATCTCCCGCTTGTTCTGGATCGCCACCAGGTCAGTGAAGAAGGTCTGGCAGTAGTTCCTGGCCTGCTCCCACGTGTAGTCCCCTTGGTCACTGTAGTGGTAGGTCCAGGCAGCCACCCGCACCCACGTCACCATGCCTGCCAGAGAGGAGCGGGGCCAGAGCAGACACAGAGGAGACAGGAGCTGTGTTTGGAAGGGATTCGCTTGGGACGCGGTGGAGCGCCAAGGCTGGCGTCAGAGCCACGAGATGCCCATGGCCAGCAGCACGAGGGAGCAGGACAAAGGGACGAGCATCCTGGGGTGGATTGGAATGGGGGTGGTTAGCAGATCAAGAGGGGTTCTTCTCCCCCTCTGCTCTGCACTGGGGAGACCACAGCTGGAGTGTTGTGTCCAGTTCTGGGCCCCTCAGCTCAAGAGGGATGTGGAGCTGCTGGAGAGAGCCCAGCGCAGAGCAATGAGGATGATGAAGGAAGGGGAGCACCTTCCTGATGAGGAGAGGCTGAGGGACCTGGGGCTTTTGAGCTTGGAGAAGAGGAGGCTGAGGGGTGACCTCATTCATGTCTCTAAATATGTGAAGGGTCGGTGTCAGGAGGATGGAGCCAGGCTCTGCTCAGTGGCATCTAGTGATAGGAGAAGGGGCAGTGGGTGTCAGCTGGAACAGAGGAGGTTCCATATAAGTATCAGAAGGACCTTCTTCCCAGTGAGGGTGACAGAGCCCTGGAAGGGGCTGCCCATGGGGTTGTGGAGTCTCCTTCTCTGGAGATGTTTTAAACCCGCCTGGACGTGTTCCTGTGCGACTTGATCTAGGGGATCCTGCTGTGGCAGGGGGCTTGGCCTGGATGATCTTTCGAGGTCCCTTCTGATCCCTAATGATTCAACGAAGCTGGGGTGAGAGTGGAGCTCTGAAGATGCACAGAAACCCAGGTTGGTTAGGCATGGCAGAAGGAGCTGGAGTGGCACAAAGGAGAATGCCACCAGGATGAGGATGGCCAGGGATGAGGAAGGTGGGAGTCATGGGGTGAAGGCTGAGGGCAGCATGGGATGGGGCAGGCAAAGCACAGGGGGCTGAAGAGCCCCACGTGGCCAACACCCACCCCTTCTCCAGCACCAGGAGTCCTCAAACACAGTGCCTTGCTGGGCACAGAAGGCTGTCACTGGTTTTTCTGCTGTGCCCTTCTCCACGAGAGCCAGCCCAGAGTGAGGCAGAGCACCAGGCTGGTCTGCAGAGCCTTGTCAGACCCAGCATTGCAAAACAGCTTCTTGCAAAAGCCAGGCTCGGTCCTGGCCCTGCCCACGAGGCAGAGATGGACTGGAACCCGCCCCAAGAGACAAAGGGCACCTTGCTGAAACCCTGCTCCTCCTTGCAGCATCTCGCACTGGCACGTGGTGCAATCAGAGTTCTAGCCACAGAAAAGCCCCCCACTTCATCCCACCACCTACCTCCTGGCTCTTACTAGCCCCCCAGCACGGCTCGCGGCAGCCGCTCGACTACTCTGACACACCCCATCCCCAAAACAATAAGGGCTAAGAGGTCCCACCTGCTACGTGCCCACCTTCCAAGCAGTCTCCTACCATTTTGCACCAGTAACACCCTCTCTGCAGCACAGCTCGTGCTGGTTTCCTCCCCTCAGCCTTGTGTGACCTCAGCTGAGCCCTCAGGTGGGGGCAATTTGCCTGTGTTTTGACCCCTTGGCTCCTGTGGCAGCCCCGCGACGCCTCTGTCCAGGTGCCTTGGCTGCGCCCAGCATGCTGTTTCGCGTTTGTTTTCCTCTCAGAGCTAAACCTCAGCCTCCTCCTGGCACTTCTGCATCCACCTGGGTTCCTCAGCTCGGCCGTGAAAGCTCCTTCGGAAAATAACCCGACTCAGGAGGGATCTGCCAGGTCAGCGCAGGCTTTGCCCTGTGTGACACCAGCAGGCCCTACAGGCAGCAAAACCAGATTAGGGGCCACTCTGATCGCTTCTCCAGTTGCCTGGACCCGCAGGCTCCTCAGCAGCAGGGTCAGCAGCAGGCAGCTTACCCCACGTGATGACAGCGATGCGCAGGTAGCCGATGGCACCAGACCCCAGAGCCCAGGTCTTCCCAGTACTTCGTGGCCCCACAGCAGTGCCCTGCGTGCCGGGGAGGAAGGGGTTAGCATGTGTCCCGCGGGGGCTCGTGCATACCGCCGCCAGGTAGCCACACAGGCATGCATTATGCCACAGGCCAGGCACAACTCTGCTGCAGAGCAGGTCCCTCCAAGGAGGTACATTCAGGGAGCTGTGCCTGTCACCCCTGGGGACCCCCATGCCCAGGGCATGACCTGTGCCCTACACCCCTTCCCAGCCAGCCAGAGCTGGCACGTGCCTCTGCAGCAGCCGTGCCCCGTGCGCCTGGCTTGGCCCTGCTACCCAGAGCAGGGTCTCTCCAGCACAGGCTGGCTCTGTCCTGTGGGTACCTGGCAGCAGTGCCCACCCTAGTCCTGCCCTCCCCATAACCCCCTTTCCAGGCAGACCCTGACCCACTCCCAGGGCGAGAAGCAGGACCTACCATGTCGGTGCCGCAGACGCAGCTCGGCCAGCCACGGGCAACGCCAGGCGACTCTGGCCCCGGGCAGGCAGCAGAGCTCACACTTCCTCCGAGGGCTCAGAATATTGCTCCCTGCCCTCGGTCTCTTCCCCTCCCACCACAGCCTTGGTGCCAGCCCCCATCCTGCCCCATGCCCCCACCTCCCTGCCAAAGACCTTGCTGCTTCCAGCCCAAGGGCCAGCCCTGGCCATAGCCCTGGCAGGGCTTGCCCCACGGCACGGGAGCAAGATGCATCCCCAAGCTGCCACAGGGGCACCACATTCACAGGAGCTGGCACCACCTACAACGAGCTGGCTAGCTCTAGCCCCCCAGGAGGTGGAGAAGGGCCCCGCCAGGAGGGGCTCAGCCCTGCTCCACGACGCCCAGAGCACCGACACCCCTCCAACCCACCATGCCCATGTCACAGTGCCGGCGCTGGCAGTCACAGATCAGAGGCAGGATGAGGTGTGACGGGTCCCCCGAGAGGGACCGCGGCTTGCGGGCTCCTGCACCAGCTGCTCTCCTCACTCTTCTTGTTTCTTGCTCTGGCTGTGAATCTTCCCCCCCGCTCACCAAGTCCCTTACACAACACATTTTCCTGTCTTTGCCTGGAAGCCTTCATGAGAAAGAGCCAGGAAAACACCAGGGAAACCTCCCCTGAGTGGTTAATATCCTCCAGCAAAGTTTCAGGAACACGCTCATCGTGTCTACCTCCCCTTCGACCACTCCTGAATCATCATCAATCTTTCCTCAGCCCTCTCTGCTTCCAAATAATTGCCTTTGGCACATTTCCTGCCGGAATCGCTTCGCTCGCTTCCAGCTAGAGCCAAAGGGAGAGCCGGGCAGGTCACGGGCGCGTTCCGGCACCGGAGAGAGCGATGCTGC
Source organism: Rhinopomastus cyanomelas (assembly GCA_013400115.1). NCBI lineage: Eukaryota > Metazoa > Chordata > Aves > Bucerotiformes > Rhinopomastidae > Rhinopomastus > Rhinopomastus cyanomelas. Next base: position 187,567 of record VXBP01005923.1, on the reverse strand, counting down.
TCCTAGACAAAAGGAGGAACCCGCCGCAGAGCATCTCTGTGCTTGGCCAGCGCCAGCAGAACTCAGTTCCTGTCTCTGGGCATTGTCCTTGCAAAGCATTTTCTTGTGGTTTTCCATTTCTGTGGAACTGCTGAGGATGAGCCTGCGGGTCCAGGAACCCGAGAGCGTTGGCTTCCAGCAACTGGTGTAGCTGTTGGCTTCCAGCAACTGGTGTAGCTGTTGGCTTCCAGCTGCAGGGCAGCTGCTGGAGCTGGAGAACAGCCCTCACTGCTGGGGATCACCTGGGCAGTGTGAGGAGTGACTCTCACAGAACCACAGAGCATTAGAGACTGGAAGGGACCTCAAAAGATCTAGTTCAATGCCCCCACCAGAGCAGGATCACCTCCAGGTGGGTTTTAAGCCTCTCCAGAGAGGGAGACTCCACAACCCCCCTGGGCAGCCCCTTCCAGGGCTCTGTCACCCTCACTGGGAAGAAGGTCCTTCTAATATTTATATGGAACCTCCTCTGTTCCAGCTGGCACCCATCACCCCTCGTCCTATAACTAGATGACTTTGAGCAGAGCCTGGCTCCATCCAGCCAACTGCCAGGAACCCTTTCACATCCCAGGTGGTTTCCATGCTGGCTCACCAGGCTGTAGCCATGGGCAAGGGGCTTTGGGCTCCGCTCCCACCTGCAAACTGCCACTAAAGGTGCTGGGCTTAATCCCGGGCGGGCCAAGGATAGCTGCACCCTAGGATCACCCAGCACCTGGAGTGAGGTCCTGGGGCAAGGGGGTGCAGGGGGCTCCCCCGTGGCCAGCGTGCCACAGGCCACCCCCTCAGAGGCGCACGCTCGTGTTGTTCCCAGCAGAGCGACCCACCCGAGACCGCACAGCCTCTCCTTGCGCAAGGCCCCCAGCAAACCACAGAGGAACCCAGTCACCCTGAGGCAGCCCTGCAGCTCCGCTGCTGCCAGCGATAGGGCGGGCACCTTCCTGGGAACCCACTGCTCCCCTCACTCTCGCAGCCAGGGAGAGCTCAGCAGCCCACCAGAGCGAGGACCCAGCTGGTGGTGCCCACAACCACCAGCAGAGCCCCTCTCCCGCTGTTCTCCTTAGCTTCTGCAGTGGACTCTGAGGCAGGGACAAATGTGTGTCCCCCTCACTGCAGGTGCCCCGTGAGTGTTTGACCCTTTAGGGTGCTCCTGAGGCGCAGGGAGCCTTTGAGGACCTCCAGCACACCTGGCACCCGTAGAGAGACCCTCCCCTGACTGCCTGGAGGAAAGCAGCACCTGATAAAACCTTTCTCACCACGTGGAAGTGTCTCACTGCAGAAAGCCACAGGCCACCCTGGCTTGTGAGATGGTCGGCAAGGTTTGCCCAGGACCAGAAGGACAGAGATGCTTCCAACACAGCCCATGGACCACGGTGCCCCCATGAGCTGGCAGTGCTGGGGCAGCCCTGGCTGCAGGATCCAGTTTTGGGCAAATTACTCCTGCCCACCCCGCCGAGTCCCTCTCACAACCATCTCTTCAACCTGGACCGAAGGTCAGCTTTCTGCCTTGTGCCTTTGCCCCACCACACAGCACTTTTGCTGGACACCTCTGCCAGCCAGGTGCCCCCGCCTGCACTGCCAGCTGGCTCTGCGGCATCACGAGTGGCACTGATAAGGGTTCCCCAAACAGGATGCTGTGGGTGTGGGTGACACTGAAGTTCTCTCACTGCTTTAGCATCAGGGAGTAAACAAGTGGCTCTACGCATCCGCGTGACCCCAGGCAATGCCCCGGAGCTGGGGCACAGGCTGGGTGCCAGGGCATCCGTGCAGGCACCTCGGTGTCTCGCCACAGGGACAACAGGCAGCCGAGCTGCTGGCAGACAGTGGAGCAGACCCGCAGCCCGGACATCACAAGTGCTTTTGTTTAATGAGACATCTCAATCTCCTGTCTCACAACCGGAGCCCAGGGGCACGTTCCTGCCTGTCGCCTCCGCCACCCCCTGCACACTCTCACCCTGTTCCCTTCACCCTGTTTCTCTGCAGTCGTGGGAGCCAGGGTCAGCCCCTGTGGAGCAAATGATGTCCCCCTGCTCCGGCCAGGAAATCCCACGGCATCCCCCCGGGACAGAAGTGTCCTTGAGGGGGTTCTTCACCTTGAGGCAGGCAAGGGCTGAGCTTTCCTCTTCTCTTTCTCACAGGTCTGCTTCAGCTTTCTCCCCTGGGATCACAAGCACTGCTTTGCTCCCAGGAGCTCCTGTGACCTGGCAGCCCACAAAGTCCCCATCCAGGCTGCCCTGGGCACGGGGTAGCCCAGTTGTCACCGCTGTCACCGCTGTGGCTGTCCAGCTGTCCGTGCGCAGGGGAGGGCAGCAGCATCTGCTGAAGCTGCCCCTCTCTAACAGCCCTTGACTTGCAAGAAGAAGACAAAAGCTGAAATGAGGACAGGGAAGGACGTTCCTAACCAGAGCTGGGCCAGCGGAAGGCAAAGGGCTTTTCGGCTAGGAGATGGCAAGGAGCGTTCTCCTGAAAGGAAAAGGGCTGTTTTGCAGGGAGATGTTTCTGGTGGATTCACCAACCCAAGAGAAGACAGGGCAGGACCTTCTCCCTCCACCCCATCCCCACTGCTCTGCTGGGGCTCGACAGACCCGGCCCCACACCGTGATCGTACCTGGTTCCTCAGGGCAAAGCCACGTGCCGGGGCAGCTCCCACGTTGCCCAGCTCCTGCCACAGATGCCACCTCTGCTCTGCCGCCTCTGGCCCTGTCACACTGTTGTCACACGAAGGCTTCCCGCTGCGCAGCCTGGGCTAGGAACCTGCTTTTGCTCTGTGGCCGCTGATGTCCCTTGGCAGGGGTGCGGGGCTGGAAGCGACTTCCACCCCGGCGGACTCTGGCGTGGGTGGCTAGTGGAGCTGTGCTGGCTGCAGCACCCAGCTCCTCTGCCACAGGGGTGCTGCGGGGATGCCATGGAGGTGCCACGGGCTGCCACGCTGTGTCTGCTGGACTGGGGGGCGTTGCTGTCCACGATGAGCTGGAGGAGCCCTGTCCCAGGAAAGTCCATGATGACCACTCCCCAGCACATGGGCCGGCCCCTCCGGCGCCGCAGGTGCTGGTAGCAGCGGGGGTTCACAAAGCGGGCCACCTCCTCGGGGCAGGTGAAGAGCCCATTGCCGGAGCAGAAGGTGAGGTGCATGGTGGCCGGGTCCCCACTAGCCACCCTGTCCAGGTGCCGCTGTGCTCGGCGCCACTTGCGCTTCAGCGAGAGCACGTTCCAGTTGTCACTGATGCTCAGCTGCTCGTAGGGGATGCCTAGCACCTTGTGCGCCAGGGCCTCCAGGACCACAATCTTGCCCCGCACCTGGCCCAGGGTTGGCACCTCCTCACGGCACCAGACGTGGCCCTGTCCCTCCTCCAGCAGGCAGCGGTGCAGCTGGGCTGCAAAGCCAGGCTGGGAGAAGATGGGCAGCTCCTCCTTGATGCGCATGAGCACGGCCTCGCGGGGGTGGGCGCGGAGGAAGCGCAGGGTGCGGCGCAGGACCCCTCGCAGGCTGGCTCGTTGGAAAGTGCAGAGGTGGTAGACGTGGAGCTCGCCCTGGGCCACCCTGCAGCGCACATCCAGGAAGCGGATGCCGGCCGCCAGCTGGGCCTCCAGGCTCCAGCTTTGGCACCGCAGGCGCTGGCCACCAAACAGGCTGAGGGAGTCGTGGGTGCCAGGAATGGAGAGGTGGGAGAGAGGCAGGGCATCAGGGAGCTCGGCCATCCAGTCAGAGCAGCAGGCTGCAGGCCGTGGTGTGCAGTCAAACGCCACGCTGCGCCCGCACTGCCCCTCCATGCCGCCGGGAGACCAGGAGCCCCGGCGCCTGGCTGGCCTCACTGAGCCCTGCCACGGAGGAGAATCACAGGATCAGAACGGCTGAGGCTGGAAGAGGCTCTAAGGATCATCTAGTTCCACACCTCCTGCCACAGACAGGGCACCTCCCGCTACACCAGATTGCTCAAAGCCCCATCCAACCCAGCCTCGACCACCAGTGGTGAGAGCACTGGCCGCGCTGCTCAGTCCCATCCACCCCAGAAGTATCCTCACTACAGAAACCCTCCAGCACACCGTCACCCCGAACAGACCCCTTCCCGTTCTCACCAACACCTCCTCCTGCACCCACCTGGGTTTGCCAGTGACTGCGGTGTGCGGGCCAGTGGCCGGGGTGTGTGTCCGCGGGTGCCAGAGGCACACTGGCAGGTGGGACGGGATGCTGGCCATTAACCCACTGATGCCCATGACGTGCGTCCGGCCCCATAGGCAGCACGTGCTCGGGGATTCATTGTCAGCCCTTGGCCAAGGCTCTGCCTACACGCCCCACTGGAAGAATCTGGCTGATCCTGGAAGCAGCTGTCCCCTCCCTGCCCAGGAATCAGGACAAACGGGATCGGGGTGCCGTGGGGCATCCTGATGTGACTCTGTGCATGGGAGCTGTGCAGAGAATCTCGATGTGACCCACGGGAGCTGCGCAGAGCCTCTGGGTGTTGCAGAGCATCTCGATGTGACCCGTGGGAGCTGCGCAGAGCCTCTGGGTGCTGCAGAGAATCTCGATGTGACCCACGGGAGCTGCGCAGAGCCTCTGGGTGTTGCAGAGCCGCGGCCCGGGCAGGGTTCCCAGCAGGACTGCTCCCCACCACCCCATCAGAGTGACACAGCGCAGGCATCCGGAGCAGCGGGTCTGCGCTTATCCAACACCCCCAGCACCTGCCCGGCCCCGGGGAAGCGGCTCCATCTTGCACCCCTCGGGCACCGGTGGCTGCTCCGCGCCCGGGTCCGGTGCCCCGCGTCCTGCGCCGGCGGACACAGCCCAGGGCACCCCGGCCAGCAGCGCAAAGGGCGAGTGCGGGAAGGAAACTGCTGCTCGCACCCCGCTGCTCGCTTCCCCGGGCGCCTCGGGGGGCACCCGGGCTCTGTCCTTACGGGGGGGCGCGGGGCAGGAGGCGGCTCGCAGCCCCCTTCCCCTAGGCGCTGGGAGCAGCACCGAGGACGGGGGCAGCGACCCTGGCACCACCCCGCGATGAGTAACCGCCGCCCGCCCGCAGTTCCCGGCTCCGCCGGCGGCAGCGCAGCCGCTCCCGGGCCCGGCCCCGCCCCAGCCCCAGCCCCAGCCCCAGCCCCAGCGCCGGGACATGGCGGCGGGTGCGGGCGCCGGCCCCAGCAGCTCCTGCTTCGTGCTGGGCGCCTCCGGGGCCACGGGCCGGGCGCTGCTGCGGGAGCTGCTGGCGCGGCGGCCGTTCGCCAGGGTCACCCTGATCGGGCGGCGCCGGCTGAGCCTGCCCCCCGAGGAGGCGGCGGCCGTGGTGCGGGTCGGGGAGCGGCGGCGGCGGCGTGTCCCGGGGCGCAGGGAGGGTACCCGGGGGGATCCTTTCGCTCTGACCCTGGCGCTGCCCGCAGGAGCAGGCGGTGGTGGACTTCGAGCGACTGGGCGAGCACGCCGCCGCCTTCCGCGGACACGACGTGGGCTTCTGCTGCCTGGGCACCACCCGGGCGAAGGCCGGCGCGGTGAGTGGGGCTCGGGGTCCCGCCGGTGCCCCCCGCCGCCGCCGCCCCGCTGACCCTCCCATCCCCTTTTCCCCGCAGGACGGCTTCGTCCGCGTGGACCGCGACTACGTGGCGCAGGCGGCCGAGCTGGCGCGGGCGGGGGGCTGCAGGCACTTCGTCCTGCAGTCCTCCCAAGGGGCGAACCCCAACAGCCACTTCCTCTACCTCCGCGTGAAGGTGAGGGGCTGCTCGGGAAGGAAGCGGGAGCTGGGGTGTCCAGAGATGCCCGAGGGTCCCCCCGGTGCTGGGAAGAAGCGGGTGAGGGGAGTGGGCTGGCAGGACACCCGTGAAACTGGCTGCACCCGAAGCACCTGCAGGCAGCGTCAGTCTTCCATCTCAAACCTCCGTGAAGACCCACTGCGGCCACCAGCCCAACCCAGCTTCAAGCTGGGATGGCTTCACAGCTCCACGGGGAGGCTCCAGGTTGCCTCCGGGAGAGACAGGAACTGTCCAAGGGTTAGGAGCGCACAGTCTGCCCGGGTGGGACCGGAGCCATCACAGAAGCGACCTCTCCCCCGTGGGCTGTGTGCTGCAGCCCTCAACATCTGCTGGACACGCTACCGTCCACCCGTGTCCCTCGCTGGGCTGGGCACTGTGCAGGTACTGTCTCGAATGTTCAGCTGCAGCAAGGGAGCGCTGCTGACTAGCAGTTGGGGTGTCACTCGCCCCACACTGCCTCTTCCTGGAGTGCTGGTCTCTGCTGGCTTTGCACCGGCTCCCCGCAGCTCCCTTCTGCCAGTTCACGGGGTGGCCGGGGTGGTGCTTGCAGTCTTTTGTGTCTCCTTTCACCCTGCTCGTCTGCCCGGACAGGGAGAAGTGGAGAACCTGGTCCAGGCTGTTGGTTTTGACCGTTGCACGATTCTCCGGCCGGCGTGAGTAGCCGGGGGCAGCGCCGGGACACGGGGTGCGGCTGGAGGGCACCGGGAAGCAGGCTGGGAGGCGAGAGAGGGAAAGGATGCGCCAGAGGAGGGCTGGCGAGGGAAACGGGGAGAGCTGCAAACGCAGCTCCCGGTCCAGCGTGCCGCTTCCCAGTGCTGCGGGAGAGCGCGCAGCAGTCTCCCGGGGGACATCCCGGTGCTGGGCCACGCACCGCTCAAGAGGCGGCTTGGATTGAAAGCAGAGGTTCAGGACGTAGGTCAGAGCTTATCTCCACCCGGACCTTGACCTTGTACAGGGCGGTGCTCAACCTCCATCCTCCCTGCTGCACTGTGCTCTTGCAGCCTGGGAGAACTGCTCTGTGGGCAAGGGCAGGTCGTGTCTCGGGTGCTGTCGTCACTTCAGGACCCTGCCATGGTCCTCACGTGGTTTTAGCCCCCGGGCACCGCTGGCGAGCCCAGCTTCCAGCTTCCCTCCATTTGATGGTTTCAGCCTGCCCCTCCTTGCTCTGCAGGGTGCTGCTGTGCAAGCGCCAGGAATCCCGGCCCACGGAGTGGCTGGCCCAGCAGTTTCTAGGTGTCGTGGCCCGGGTCTTCCCTACCGCATACTCGGTGCCTGTGGAGACAGTGGCCAGGGCTATGGTGGCCAGCGTGCTGCAGCCGGGTGAAGGGAAGGTGGAAGTGCTGGAGAACGGGGCCGTCCACAAGCTGGGGAAGGCAGCGCCGCAGCAGAGCGCGTAGAGCAGAAGCAACGGGCAGGACAGAGCTTGTGCCACCTCCCGGGTGGCTCCTCTGTGCCAAGGACAGGGGCACGCGTGGGTGAGGAGTAGGGTGCTCGTGTGGCTAGTGTGGAGGTGCAGCGTGCGAGTCCAGGCGAGGTACTGGATTCATCCTCAAATAAAGTCCTGTGACTGGCCTGTCCGTGCAGTCCCTGCCCTGAGAGCGTCTGTCCTCTGCACATCACCTGCCTGACTGCGTCGGCGCCCAGGGCATGGCTTTTGGTGGCCCCTGATTGAAGAGATGCCCACAGGCCACACTGCAAACAGCTGCGGGAAGGCGGCCACAGCAGAGCACGTGGTGGCCTGGCCGTTCTCAGGCTGCATCCTTGGGGTCGAGGAACTCGCTGGCTCCAAGCTGGGACGCGGGACTTACGTGACTCCCAAATTCCCAGCTGGCCAGAGTCCCAGGGCTCTGGGCAACGCTGCTTTCCAGGGTTTTCTTCTCTTCGACCTCATCCGTGGCTCCCGTGTCAGTGACTTGGATGCAGCAGGCAGAGGGAGCTGGGATCCCCCGTCGGGTTCCTTCTACACAGGCATCATCGGGCTGGACCGCAGAAGCTTGGTGTGAGCAGCGGTGCGGATGTAGGGGATCCTGCTGGGGCAGGGAGATGGGACTGGATGGTCTTTCGAGGTCCCTGCCAACCCCTGATGCGCTGCGATTCTGTTAAACACAAGGCTAAGTTTTAAGAATCATAGAATCATCAGGGATTGGAAGGGACCTTGAAAGACCATCCAGTCCAATCCCCCTGCCACAGCAGCATCACCCAGACCAAGTCACAGGAGCACATCCAGGCAAGTTTGAAACGTCTCCAGAGAAGGAGACTCCACAACTGCCCCAGGCAGCCCCTTCCAGGGCACCATCACCCTCACTGGGAAGAGGGTCCTTCTGATATTTCTCTGGAACCTCCTGTGTTCCAGCTGACACCCACTGCCCCTCATCCTATCACTAGATGACACGGAGAAGCCCCAGTGGGAACCAGGAAACTGCCAAGCAGCGGCGCTACCTTCTATAAAAGGCAAATTGTGAAGGACAATAAAGCCTTGAAATAACAGGGGCCCCCCCAGGATAAATCTAGTGCCCTGGGAGACTCCCTGCGGCTCTTGAGGGGGGCGGTTGCGGGGCACAACCCTCGAGTGCTCTCGGCGGAGCCCAGCCTCTGTGTACACAGGATAATCTGCTCCTCAGAGTGCACTTGGAGCTCCACAGAGGTCTCCCAGAAGGGCTCTTGAAGAAATTAAGCTGTCGTGGGAAGAAGGGGAAGGTCTGGGGAGCCTCTGGCTGGAAATGTTTTCCTAGCGCTCTAAAAGCCTTGAAACGCACGAAGTGAACATTTCCTCCTGGACAAAGGTCTGCGGCAAAGACGAGCTGCTTGTGTGTGACCCTGGCTTCTGCTCCACGGCTTATGGCTCCTGTTTCCTTTTTCCATGGTGCTTCACGGAGACACAGAACACTCGGGATTGGGGGGACCTCAAAAGATCATCTAGCCCGATCCCCCTGCCACAGCAGGGCCACCCGGTCTGTGCAGAAGTGCAGAGCTGCAGTTCCAGGGCACGGTGCAGCTTCCTTGCTCATCTTGGACCTCAGCTTGCCCTGTGTAGTCATCAACCACCCATCTTGGGGCTGTGGAAGAGACTCTAGGGTGTCAGTAGACCTCTACTGAGCTACAGGAGGACCAGAGGGTTTGTTCTGACTCAAAGAGGTGAAGTTCTTAGGGGACAGACCTGTCTTTCTGCAGGGTGACCCTGGGCAAAGGTTTGGGCTCCTCCAGGCAGCAAGAAGCCTGCAGAACTGAAGCTGCACCCAGAGCATCCATTGGGTCTGCCTACCCAGCCCTGGCTGAAGCTGGAAGGAGAGCACGTAGGGGCACTTCCACGCACAGTGCCCAGTCCCACAGATCCCAGCTCCCGCAGGGCTCCCAACGCCGAACTCCATTCCTGAAGGTCAGGGACACAAACAGCTGTTCCCAGAGGCTCAGAGCCTGTGGGGGCTTCCCCACGCGGTCCCATGGCCCCGCTGCCCTTCGCAGCCCCAGAGCTGTGAGAACCTCCTGTTCCTCTCACCTGCTTCCCTCTGTGCCAAAGGGTGCCCGGCCAGCTGGCAAAGCCCTGCACGCACCACCTTGGCCTGGCTGCATCCGGGGGTCTCCAGTCCACACAAACCCAGGGACAGGTCGCTGCAGCATCTCATCCTCTGCACTTGTAGACTTGAACTTCTGTTCCCATTCCAACCCAGTGAAAAGCAGATCCTGGCTCTCCAGGGAGACTGTTTCCCACTGACTCCCAGCCTTTGGTTACCACACTCACTGGTCCAAAGCCCAACTGGTGGCTAGAGCCAGGCACTCCTCCAGCATCATTAAGGCTGGGGACAAAGGGGGCACAGGTGATGCTGGCCAGGGCATTAAAGGCCAGTAATGACCTTGGAGTGTGGGTCAGTCCAAGCTGGGAATAGGCAGAGATGTCACAGCCATAGGGAGGCACCGGCTCCATGACTCCCAGTTTTATTGGGGCCATAAGAGACACTCACCCGAGCAAACAGAAGTCCTGGGCAGCACCCAAGTGTCAGGTGAGTGAGGGGCTGCAACCCAGTGGGGCAGTGGCGGGGACTGGTCCCTGCTTGGGCCCCACCTCTCCGGCAGCTCCAGGCTCTGGTGTGTGTTTCTGTGCTCCAGTCACAGAATCACAGAACGTCAGCTCCTCCAAGCTAAAGATGACCAGCTCCCTCAGCCTCTCCTCATCAAGGAGGTCTCCCCTCCCTTCATCATCCTCGTTGCTCTGCGCTGGACTCGCTCCAGCAGCTCCACACCCCTCTTGAACTGAGGGGCCCAGAACTGGACACAACACTCCAGCTGTGGTCTCACTCATGCAGAGCAGAGCAGAGGGGCAGAAGAACCTCTCTCCATCTGCTGACCACCCCAGGGTGCTGTTTGCCCTCTCGGCCACGAGATGGCGCCACTGCCGGCTCCTGGCCACCAGGACCCCCAGGTCCCTCTCTCCCCCACTGCCCTCCAGCAGGTCAGTCCCCAGCCTATACTGGTCCCTGGGGTTGCTCCTGCCCAGATGCCAGACTCTGCACTTACCCCTGTTCTAGTTCAGTCAGTGTCTCTCCACCCAGCTCTCCAGCCTGTCCAGATCCCGCTGACCTGTGGTTTTCTAAAATTCTGCTCAAGTGACTTTGCTCTGGAACACGAGTCATCGTCACCCACCAGCTGATACCCACTGGTGACTCTCTGGATAGTCTGGCATCAGCCACAGCCTCTAAGCCAGCAGCCAGGCGTCCCGTGAGCACCTCTGTTTTCACAGAAGCGACTGGACAAACCCTCTCTGGAGCCAAGTGCTTCCACCTGGCCGCTCCGAGTACCGACCCGCAGCCCTGCAGGCTTCTCGAAGCCCCCCAGCCGGCAGCGTGGCCCTTCAGCTCCGATTACCTGATCTCACCCCGGGAACAACAAGAACCATCTCATTTCCACCCCCACCTCCCCCCCCGTGTGAGCTTGGAGAGGAGAAAACAGAGTCCAGAAGCCGCGGCCAGCTGCGGCAGGGTGGACGGCATTGGCTACGGGGCTGGCAGGCGGCCAGCTCCCTGAGCTATATAGGGGCGAGAGCCGGGCTGCAGACCCAGCTGCCGCCTGCCTTGGCCATCGCCCGCGCCCTTCCCGCAGCCCAGGACGCCCGCAGCCTGCCAAGATGTGCAAGGGACTAGCCGCGCTGCCCCACACGTGCCTGGAGAGGTGAGAGCGGCCGTGCGCGTGGGGATGCCGGGGGTCCACCTCCCCACCGGGGCGGAGAGGGTTGTCCTGCAGCGCGTCCCCACGACTGGCATCCCTTCGGTGGACTGGGATTGCCCAGCTCTGAACTGGGAGGGAAGTGGAGTGGGGGTGCCGGCAGCTGCTCAGCAGGATGCGGCAAGTGGCTGGGACCCTCAGGGGTGGGAGGTGACCACTGGTGCAAGGTCTGAGCTCTCCCCTCCCTCTCGGTAACCTCTCTGCTGGGCAAGCCCAGGCTGCCCGTCCACCTCAGCCGCTCTCCTGCGCGGGCCTGGAGCAGGAGGGCATCATCAGACCTTCACGGCTGCAGATGTGCTGGGGAGGGAGAAGGCAGGAAAGGGGGCACAGGTGATGCTGGCCAGGGCATTAAAGGCCAGTAATGACCTTGGAGTGTGGGTCTGGCTGCAAAGCACCTCAGGACCCTCCTCAGCTGCCTGTGTCTCTTCTCATGTGGGTCAGCCAGCCCTGGCCCCTCATGAGGCTCAGCTCCGTGCAGAGCGCCCGCTCCATCGCGCCTGGAGCGCCCGTCCCCATCTCTCCCTTCACCCCCGGCCCCATCAGCAGTTTGCCCCGGGGGCAGTGATGGTGCCTCCCTTCATCCTCTCCCCGCTCGGGAGCCCAGGTGGGCTCCAGATCCAGCTGCTCTCATGCCAACTGCAACCTGCCCTCTGCTGCTGCAGAGCCCCAGGGGAGAAGGTGCAAGGTGGCCACATGGCACGAAGCCGGAGTCTCGCTGTGGTGGCTGGATGCTCGACCTGAGGGGGAAACTGAGGAACAGACTTTGCACGTGAATTGCACCAGAGCTGCTGGTGCCTCAGCTCTGGTTTTCAGAGGGTGAGGCTGCTGTTCACTGTCCTGGGGCGACTCGAGAGCAGCCCCTTCCCACCAGCTGGAAGCACCGCTCTTGCCCACAGCCAGCACGGATGGGAACGCGGCCCCGTGATAAGTTCTTGGCCCCTTGGCCACCGCTCCACGCTCACCTTGCCCGGGCCCCTGCAGCCTCCTGCTCGCAGCTCCGCTGTCACCCACCCGCTACCGTGCTGACGCTCTCTGAGCGCCGCTGTCCCTCAGATCTCACTCTGGGGAGTCTGTTTTGCTTCCAGCTCACGGACACGAGGTCAGGGCAGCGTTTTCCTGCCCCTGTTGTTTTCCTCTGCTCTGCAGGGATTTCACCAGTGGCTGGAGAGCCTCCCGCTGCCCCTCACCAGTGGTCCTCCAGTGCCCTGCCCGGGCAGGGCAGCAGCTGCTGCCGGCCCTTCTCCCCACACCCGTGATGTGCTCAGCGGGGCCGTCCCAGCCCACGCTCCCCTGGGACCGTCTCCCCAGCGGGGACGATGCTCCCTATCCCCCACGTGTGCTGCATTTCCCACGCGGTCCCGCATGCAATGACCTTCCCCCCTGCAGCTGCCTGAGGTCTGATGAGACTGGCCAAGGCTTCCCACAGCCCCAAGGGGTGGCTCACCCCAAGTCTCCCCAAGGCACGTACTCACTGGCCTCTTTGGAGCGGGCCGATGGGGTCGGAGGAATCTTTTCCGACTGCCAGAGCTGCCTTGACTCCTCTCCAACAGACCATATTTGTTCATGCGTCCACCGCAGCCGCCCGACGCCGCCGCTGCCCGCACAGCATCGCGGCTCCTCGAATCCCCCTCCTTCCCTTCAAGGAAGGTTCCCTCCAGCACCCCCCTGCCCTCAGGCAAAGCAGCAGCTTCAACCTGCAGAAGCAGCCTTCACTCCTCTGAGCTGCTTCTGTTTCTGGGTTGTATCTGGAGCCTCTTCTGGGCCGCCCTGGCAGCCGTCTGGCAGCCTTCTTGCTCACGACATGTCTGTCAGGGACCGTATTTGCTTGTAAAGCCTCTTGGAAGCTGCTTCTCAGCCTGTTCCCTGGCTCCCTCCCAGGTGCTGTCAGGCTTATCCTGCCACAGTTTACAGCCCTCTTGCTGCTCCCTCGCTCGGACACAGCTGGAGGGGGTTTGGAGGGCACCTCGGTGCGCGGAGCCACCTGTTCTCACCCCGTCTTGGCTACAGCTTTGCTCCAAAGCTGGTCACCTGGCTGCTCCCACCAGCCTGCAGGCAGACAGCCCTCAGCTGCCCTTTCTCACCTCCTCTCAGCAGGCTTCCCCATCCCTGCCATCTCCCCACGTGGCACCAAGGTCCTGCAGCTGCCATCCCCACCCAACAACACACGGGGCTTCAGCAGTGCAGGCAGCCACCAGTGGTCCATGAGTGATGCCAGAGGAACGGGGATGCTCCATCAGCCCTGCCAGAGCACTGAATGGGGCTGGAGCCATCTGGAAAGCCGCCTTGGGAGCAGCAGGCACTGGGGTTTGCAGCTGGGTCCAACGTCAGTCCAGGCTGGGGACAAGGCCAGCTACAAAGACGTTTAAAACCCACCTGGGTGTGTTCCTGCGTGACCTGGTCTAGGTGGTCCTGCTCTGGCAGGGGGATTGGACTGGATGATCTTCTGAGGTCCCTTCCACTCCCTGATGTTCTGTGAAGCACAAGCTGAGTGAAGCAGGGGGGCCACAAGGCTGAGGTTAAATAGAGCCATCGCCAGCCCTGGGTGTGGGGTTGCCGGGGGCCATTAGGGTGGATTAGTGCCACCTGGGTCCAAGAGGTGTTGGCTGCGAGTCGCTGGCAGAAGGGGGGAACAAGGCAGAATTTGAGCTGGGTTTGGGGCTCATCCAGGGCAGCGCTTGCTGCTGCTGCTGCTGCTTGAAGGCAGAGCCCGCTGCATCCGAGCCCCGCACGTGTGTTGCCCTGTTAGCACCAGGGCGAGGGGGCCCCCAGTTCCTGCTCTGACAGCGGGATGGCCGGGAGCCAGCACTGGCGCCCTCTTGTGGCCAAGAGAGCCAACAGCACCCTGGGGTGGGTCAGAACGGGGGTGGTCAGCAGATCGAGAGAGGTTTTTCTGCTCCTCTGCTCTGCCCTGGGGAGACCACAGCTGGAGTGTTGTGTCTGTGAGCTGTGAGCTGGGCCCCTCAGTTCAAGAGGGATGTGGAGCTGCTGGAGGGACTCCAGTGCAGAGCAATGAGGATGATGAAGGGAGGGGAGCATCTCACTGATGAGGAGAGGCTGAGGGGGCTGGGTCTCTTGAGCTTGGAGAAGAGGAGGCTGAGGGGTGACCTCACTAATGTCTATAAATATGTGAGGGGTGGGTGTCAGGAGGATGGAGCCAGGCTCTGCTCAGTGTCATCTAGTGATAAGACAAGGGGCAATGGGTGTCAGCTGGAACACAGGAGGTTCTATATGAATGTGAGAAGGACCTTTTTCCCAGCGAAGGTGACAGAGCCCTGGAAGGGGCTGCCCAGGGGGATTTGTGGAGTGTCCTTCTGTGGAGACGTTTGAAACCCACCTGGATGTGTTCCTGTGTGACTTGGTCTGGGTGATGCTGCTGTGGCAGGGGGGTTGGTCTCGATCTTTTGAGGTCCCTTCCAATCCCTGATGTTCTGTGATTCTGTGATGCATCAGATTTTGCTCTCAGAGCCCCTGCTCCCAGCACAGCTCATGGGTTCTGCCCCTGCACGTTGGTGCCAGCCAGCAGGATGCCAAGGGGCACCTGAGAGGCTCCGGAGAGCCAAGGACATGAAAGAGCAGCCGTGGCGAGGGAGCGACGGTCCACAGGGGGCTCATGGAAAGAGAGGCACAGCAAGCCCTGGGGCTGACGAGGGGCAGCCACAGCAAAGGCACCAAGGCTGCCAGACCGTGGGGAGCTGGGGTGTCCCCACACTCCCACTCACCTGCTCCACCAGCAAGATGATGCTGCCAGACGGTGCTGCCCTGGGGGAACCTCCTGCCTTGCAGAGATGGGGCTGGGAGGGTCTCTTCTCACCCCTTTACACACTTGGGTGCTTCTCCCACTTGGGCAGCAGAGCTGCGTTTCCCTTGCCAAAGCTTGGCTTGCTCTTACCCCCACCCCAGAGCCTTTGCCAGGTCCTCAAGGCAAAGAGTACTGCACGAAAGGGAACGTTCTAGAAGGCAGCTGGACCTGCTGTCAAGCCTCCCTCTGCATCCTCCGAATGTGGGTGCAGATGTGCCCGGGGGCAGTGGTGACGGCGCCGAGACCCTGGCAGTCGGCATCACCCAGTCCCTTGGGCTGGAGGGGAACCCTAAGCTCCTCACGCCGGGGCCATGCGGGGCGGGCAGTGTCAGCAGGGCGCCCAGAGCCGGCGGCTCCTTCGGGGCCCATCGCTACAGAAACCGAGGGCCGCTTGCCCGTCCCCAGCCGCGTCCCAGCGCCGCTGATGCCATTATCCCGGCCCAGGTGGGGACAAAGCCCAGAGCTCCAGAGCTGCTGCTGCTGCCCAGCGCCTGCTTGGAAACGCCTCAGCCCTGCAGCGGCCGCTGGTTCTGGGGTCATCAATCACACGGCTGTGGCCCTCGCTGCTGGCCGTGCCAGAGTCGGGGTCGGGCAGGGACCACCACCCCAGTCCCTCTGCCTGAGCTGCCCCTGCTCACCCCCTCCCGCAGGGCCAAGGAGATCAAGACTAAGCTGGGCACGCTGCTGCAGAAGCCGGACTCGGTCATCGACTTCATCGTCCCCTACCCAGAGAAGCCGGAGAAGCCGCACAAGGTCCAGAAGTGAGTAGCGAGCTGGTGCCTGTCCCCAGCTGGGGGCACGGCCGTGAGCCCTTTCGGGGTGCTGCGGGTGGGCACAGAAGCCTCTACGCGGCAGGCAGCTGGCTGCAGGCTCTGGGTGACCTGCAGGCTGGCTGCAGGCTCTGGGTGACCTGTGAGCTGGGTGCAGGCTCTGGGTGACCTGTGGGCTGGCTGCAGGCTCAGAGAGCTGCGTCAGGGCAGCGTGGGATGTGTCAGGCAACCCAGCTTCATGGAAACGAGGTTTTCCACAGAAACTCAATTTGCTTTTGATGAGGTCTGTTGTTATTCGATAAAGGTTTGGCCAGAGGCATCCAGCGTTCG
Organism: Rhinopomastus cyanomelas; assembly: GCA_013400115.1. Taxonomy (NCBI): domain Eukaryota; kingdom Metazoa; phylum Chordata; class Aves; order Bucerotiformes; family Rhinopomastidae; genus Rhinopomastus; species Rhinopomastus cyanomelas. The sequence goes on along the minus strand of VXBP01005923.1, from coordinate 171,682 downwards.
GGCTGCTCTGAGTCACCAGCCCCAGCCCAGAGGTGCCAGCCTTGCCCAGGCTGCTGCCTTCGGGGTGGCGCCATGTCCCCGAGCTTGGTGCAAGGTACCACGGTTCCTCACCTGGCTCTTGGCAGCTCTGTTGTGACAGCACCTTGTCACCTTTCTGCTTCCGTCCTGAGCCTCTGCTCTCTGATGACAAAGCAGGGGAGAGGCTGGAGAGGCTGAGCCGGCACCCAGAAGAGCTGGAGGATCCAGGTCTGCCAGCACCCAGACTGGCTAATGGGAGGAGAGGCCAGCTGGCCCAGCCAGCCCTGCTTGTGGCACCAGGATCGAGAGCTCACGGTGCCGTAGGGGTAAGCGGTGCCCCCCACCAAGGCACTGCTGAATCATAGAATCATTAGGGATTGGAAGGGACCTCGAAAGACCATCCAGTCTGATCCCAACCAACCTGAAACAAACCCGAACAACAGCCCCAACACACAGAGCTGAGGGTCCACAGAGAGCTGCAGGTGCTTTGGTGGCTGCAGTGTCTGGGGATGCTTCCCCCTGGGGCAGGGAGGGCTGGCAGACAACTGACTGATGGCTGCAGTGCCCGATACCTCTGTGAGGGAGACACATTAGTCCCAATTAGCCATCCCTGCGGCAAGCTGGAGAGCATCTTCCCTGGATGAGGGGAGGAGCAGTCTTCTCCTCCGCTGCCCCAGTCCCCCGTCAGCGCCTCGCTCACAGGGCCCCCAGGACACTCAGCTAATGGAAAAGTGAATTTGCTCTTTTCCAGGAAACCCGGTGTGCGCAGGGTTGCTGCAGTGATGCCCCTCGGGGCGAGGAGGCACCTGGCAGGAACAGAGGCCAGCGAGGACTTTTGGTCCTTGACAGCAAGGGCACAGACAGCGGAGGATCAGGGCCACCGTCGCGGCTGCCGGTGCCGGGTGCTGGCGCTTTGGTAACAGGAGCTGGCCGCCCAGCCTGAGCCGGCCTTGTGCTTCTGCCAGTCTCCTCTCCCCGATGGAGCTGCTGGGCAAGGTGACTGGTGAGAGAAGCTGCCCCCCTGCTGGAGCACCAAGACCCCCAGGATCAGCTGGTTGTCCCCCCGGGCCCCCTCTCTGCTCAGACGCAGGGAATTCCCCCAGGAGGAGGAGGCCACTCACGCAGCAGCATGCCCAGTGCTTGCCCAGCAGCCTCCACAGCTCATCACCAGTCTCTCCCCATTTCAAAAGGGCTGTGGCACCACCGGCCTTTCTTTGTTCCCTCAGGCCATCGCCAGAGGAGGCTCTGCAGTGGCGCGACTCCCTGGAGAAGCTCCTGCAAAACCCCTGTAAGTTCCCGCCCCGCTGTGGTCACATTTCCCACCCCACACCGACCCCCCAAAGTGTTTTGGGGAGGTCCTGGCCTTCGTGGAACCAGCAGCGCTTAGCAAGGGCTGGTCCCTCTTACCCACCAGATGGGCTGGCGAGCTTCCGCAGCTTCCTGCGCTCTGAGTTCAGCGAGGAGAACGCCGAGTTTTGGGTGGCCTGCGAGGACTACAAGAAAACCAAGTCCCCCGTGAAGATAGCCGAGAAGGCCAGGAAGATATATGAGGAGTTCATCCAGACTGAGGCACCCAAAGAGGTCAGTGGCCACAGATGGTACTGGGAGGGGTGAGGCTGCTGCTGCTGCTGCAGTGGCTTCGGTGCCAAAGGAGAGCGATGGCTGCAGGGCACCTCCTGCTGTGGCTGAGGGGCTTGGGGGGATCTGCCTTCACTGAGGGGCTGCTCCACCCACACTCTTCAGAGCCCTGGTGCCTCTGTTTGCATGCTCGGCCTCTGCTGGGCTGCCTCCTGCCACCTCCCTGGCTCTCTCTCATCACGGAGGGCTTCTGTTAGTCACCAGTAACCAGTAGCCTTCCTCCTGGCCTTAGCTCTGCTGCAGGATAGACCTTCTCCTTACAATCTGTGACCAGTAACCCCCCCAGACAAGAAGACCCCGCTTCAGCACCTCCTCACAACCTTTGCATGGTTGTGGAATGGAAGGAGCTGGTGAGAGGAGATGCTATCGGCCACCCCTCCCACGGGCAGGGTGCCCACCCCTCTCCGCTCCCATTGCAGGTGAACATCGACCACTTCACCAAGGCTGTGACCATGAAGAACCTGGTGGAGCCGTCGCCAAGCAGCTTCGACGTGGCCCAGAAGAGGATCTTTGCCCTGATGGAGAAAGACTCCCTGCCCAGATTTGTGCGGTCGGAGTTTTATCAGGAGCTGATCAAGTAGCAGCGCGGCAGGGCTGTGCCAGGCGCTTCCCCGCGGGCCACCCCACTGCTGCTCTCTCAGCACCTGCCCCTTCTCCTGCAGCTGCTTCGCTTCCCTCATGCCGCCCCAGAGGAGCGCCCGGGGGTGTCCCTGAGCACCTCCCCGTGCTTTGGGCTGTCACACGTCCCGATGTTTCCTCTTAGCATCTTGTACCGCCCTCACGAAGGACCAGTTAGCGGAAACCCTGGGGATGCTCCCGGGGTCTGGGACCCAGAAGGGCAGCTGGAGCAGCTGCAGCCCTGTGGCGAGCAGGAGCCGCTTGGGCAGCCGGGGCATCCCTGGGGCTGTGGAGCCTCCAGACAGTTTTCCCCCCGGTTCTGTCCGGGTCGCTGGTTGGGCTCCCGCCCTCCCCCTGCTTCCCAGGGCGCTGCCGAGGCTGCTCACGGTGCCCCACAGCTGCTCCCCAGCCCAGGGAAGCTCCGCGCGCTGGCAGTCCTGGGGTGCGGGGGGACTGGCATCACCTCACCTCCGGAAGGTAGCCCACCGGCAGGCACAGGGCCGGCGGCAAAGCAGGGGTGGCCGGGACGGCTCTGTGTGCGTGTGCCACCGAACGCGCCCGGCAGGCACCGGAGCGAAGCAGAGGGAGCCCCCGGCCCCAGCGACTCTCCCTGCGGCCACCTGGGGGGCTCCGCGCTGCCGGCAGTAGGGAGGGTCAGATCTGCTAGTCCAAAACACCGGGGCCCATTAGCCACCCAGACCTCCCGCTCGCTCCAAGCCCTTGCGCGACCCGCCGAGCCCGCAGCCGCAGCCCCTCTACGCAGCCCTCGGCAGAGCAGGCAGCTAGTGCCGCGCTCGGACGGAAGCCCCAGCAGCTCCTGTTCTGCACAAACCCGATCGAGGGGCATCGCTTAGAGGAGGCAGGAAAACAACAGCCCCAGCCCTGCAGCTGCAACTGCTTAGATGCAGTGAAGAAAAGCCCAGACCTCCCGCTACCAAACACAAGCCCCACGTTGGGAGGATGAGAAATAAGCCCCTGGCCACCCCTGCCTCGGGCTGCGGAGCCTCGGCCGCAGGTCGGGAGCCTCCGTCCCGAACGCAGTACCGCAAACAGCGGCTCTGCCAGCCCCGTCCGCGCTCTCGGGATCCGATCCGAACCCCAGCAGCCCCAAATATTTACACGTCGTCGCCGAGGTGATGGAGGGACCCATCCCGAGCTGCAGGAAGAGGGCTCTGCTTCCAGCGGGGGCGGGATGGCCGGGGGCCACCACAAACGGGAGCTTTTTTTAACTCGGGAGCCAACGGCCTGGGAAAGTCGGTGCCGAAGGGCCGGGGCTGCTGCCCACGCAGCACCCTGGGGTGAGCAGAGGGGGTGACTTCGGAGAGCCCGAGGAGCGGCAGGAGAGTCCCGCAGCAGGGCACGGGATCCCCCGGCAGCACCCACTGCTGGTGGGCACCAAGGGGAGGCACTAGCGGCGCTGGGTGTGGAAGGGGGCTTGGGCAGCCCTTCTCCCACCGCCTCAGCGCCCTCTCCTTGTCCCCGTGGACTGGTGCACAGACCAGTGCACCCAGCACCTCCAAGCTCCTCCTTGCAGAGGGACTCCAGGCGATGCAAACCCAGGCAGCCTTCCCTGCCGAGATTCCCAGAATGATTGGACTCGGTGATCTTTCAAGGTCCCTTCCAATCCCTAACGATTCCCCTCATCCCTGGCAGCTCTTCCCAGACACCCTCACACGTTTCACAGGTGAGCACCGGGGCACTGCTGGGGGCCACCAGAACCTGGGATGTCGCTGGCTGCGAGAGCGACGTGTAGGGTGGGGAGAAGGTGTCCGGGTAGGTACCTGCTGGAAAGAAAAGTGGAGGCTGGATTCAGGAGAGGGGGGAAAACGGCTCTACAGGAAATCCCTCCCTGGCTCGATACCTGCTGACATCGTGGAAGCTATTTCAGGGCCGTGACTGAACAGGTGCCAGTGAGATACCAGGTGGCCATAAAATGTGGCCCCTGAAGCACTTTGGGGCTCTCGGGAAGGTGTTGGTGTAGAAGGGTCACTCACGGGCGGGCTCGCCCCAGCACGGCGGCGATGCCGGCTCCCACCCCATAGCCCAGCTTTCCGCAGGCCCACAAGTATTTACTGCAGGGCTGGTGCCAACCATCGTATTTCTGGCAGGAAGGGCTTCGTGTATTTCACCCTCCTTGCTCTTAGGACGTAGCGCACGCACCAGCACCACGCACGCGGCGCCTCCCCGCAGCCCTGCTCCGATACGTACTCACGGATACACACACGACCCGCTCACGCAGGCACCCGGAGCCCCGGGGAGTCAGAGAGGCAAAAGGCAGAGGTTCTGGACGTCGTGCTTGGCGTCTGTCGCAGAGGTGAGGGTGCGTGGCTTTAGGGTGGCCCCCCGCAAGGGAAGCCTTGGCCAATCACCTGAATGAACGCGAGGGCGGCGTCTTCCAAAACAGCCCCGCTGCGGCCCGGTGCCAAAGCCGGTGCTGGAGGTGGGTGTCGTGCTCTCCGGGGGTCCCCAAGCCTGCTGTGGGGCAAGGCAACCCCCATGCTGCAGCCAGGGCTCCTGGGCACCAGGCACTGGCCTCTGTGTCCTCCCCGGCGCCCACTCACCACCAGAGGGGACACTCAGAGGAGGGTTCCTGCAGCTGCAGCGCCCAGGGCATCTCTTGCTGTGTGTTTTCTGGTCACTCCAGTGGCCCAGCCCCTCACACCTCACTGGCTGTGGTGTGACTTCCCCGGCTCCCCCCACCGCAGGCTGAGGCAGGGCTCTCCCAGTGCTGCCCTGTCCCAGCTGCGAGGAAGCAGCAGGAGATGCCCAATGCCCACGGAGGGCACTGATGCTGTCCTTGGTCATTCCCTGGAGGGCACGGAGCGCTGCGGCCAGGGGTGGGGGTCACCTCTCCACACCCACCAGAAGCAGGTTTCCAGTCTTATGCTCTCTGTGTGGTTTTCTCTGGAGGTCTCCGTGCGAGGGGCACCGGTGTGCACTGAGACACTGACCGTGTTAACCCACCCTCTTGTACTGCTCCATGATCCACATATAAACACGTATCTCTGCCACGGTGTCGCTGGGCTCTTCATTTCCTCTCTTCGTGCTGCCTGCGGAGCGTTTCCGTACCTTCTGCGGGGCAACCCCACAGCTTGAGCTCCAAAGCCCTGGCAGGAGCTCTGAGAGCTTCTGCAGCAGCTGCTGAGGCGAGGATATGGGCATCACCTCAGGAGGCCGGTCTGTAGGAAACTTCTGGGCGCGACACCCCTGTTCTCACTGCCCAGGGCTGCCTCAGGCCACAGCCCAGGTGCACCAGGCACTGGGCAAGAGCCGGCCACGCTGCCTTCTCGCAGCCTGTGGGCCCAGGGACAGGCCAAAACGTTCTTCTCTCTGGCTTCCTGGGTGGGGAGATGTTTGCCGCGAGGAGGAGGCCCCCAGCCGAGACTCAAGGGGGGCTCACGCTCACCCTCTGCAAGGACAGGTCTCTGTGCCGAGCTCAGGGTCAGGCACCCCAGAGAGCCCAGCATCCCCAGGCTCCCCGTGCTGAGGTTACCCGAATCCCTTCCCCAAACTCCACAAGCTCTGAGCGAAGCCACTCGTGAAATGACTTTCTGGAGCCACCCTGGCCGAAGGCCCGGGCTCCGCGCACCGTCCGCGATGCACACCGCGGCACTTGGGAGGAGTGACCAGCGCAAAGGTTTTTATTGAGGACGTGCTCGTGACTTCCACACCAAGGCAGCGTTTGCAAGAGCCACCCAGAGCTCCCAGGGCCGGGGGAGAGCGCATAGCCCCATGCTTGGCTATGCCCAGAGCTCTAGCAAGCCTCTCCGTCTCGTTGCCGAGCATGCAGGCGGCGCGCGGCAGCACAACCCAATCAATACAAGCACAGCGAACGCTAAAGAGATGCTTCTCCACGGGCCTGCACCTGCCTCCTGGAGAACCACAGCCTCCTCCTGCCACGTCAGAACCCAGGTGTGAGAGCTGCTGGCGGGGCTGGGACGCAGAGGGAGGGACGCACAGTCATCAGAGCAGCAACCGCCAGCGCAGGGGAGACCCGAGGGCTGGGGACGGGGTCACCGGCAGCCACGGGACCGCTCGGGGCAGGTCCTGTGGCTTCAAGCACTTCCAGGCAGGGTCCTTCCCTCCCAGCCACGCTGTGTCCTCCTGCGTCGCACGCTGGCCCACGCAGCGCCTCCGGCGTCACTCACAACCCCCTCCCCATCCCGGGGGAGAAGCTGTGCTCTGCTCAGCTACAGACTTCAACGTGGGAGCGTGAAGGGCATCATCAGCACTTCAGGAACTAACGGACCTCCCTCAGAACAACAGCTCGGCGCTGCCCTACAGAAGATCCTCGGCCAGCGTCAACTAGACGGTGCAGAGGGAGACGTGGCCAGAGGGAAGAGCTTCCCTGTGATTGTGGCAACTGAGGGAAGCTCGGCTGGCCGGCCGGCTGGCTGGCTAGCTTGGGTCTGTTCAGGAAAGAGGAGGTTGCCCACGTCCAGGTGCCACAATGCAGCACGGCCAAGTTCTCAGCACATACTACTGAGAGCAAGACACTAGGGAGCTGCGTGAGCAGCTGAGGACTAGAACAAGTCCTTCTACCTCCGTTTCTGCTTCTTGCAAAGTGGAGTTGGGAGCCCCCAGTGCCTCCCCCGACTTCCTCCCTCCCCTGCCCCTCGCCAGGCGTCACAGGGCGCCGCGGGCCCCTCGGTGGGCAGCGCTGGCTCTGAGCACGTGCTCCCCCTCTGCCCCGACGGGTTCACCAGCCGCACGGCAGACGCGCGGTGCCCGCGCCCAGCTGCCAGGGCTCCAACACCAGCGCAGCCGGAGGAGGGTTTGCTGCATAGCCTGAGCCTGGCCTGGGTTACAACCGCTTTTGCACGACACGGGGTACGACTGGGACACTAGACAGCTACGGGAGACGGCTCTGCTGCTTCATGCCAACGAATGCTTTTGCTGCCCTGCGCTGCTGCGAGAGCCCAGCCCGCTCCTGCCCTGCCGGGGGCTCAGGCGCACTGAGGGACGACGTTGGAATTGCAGTCCAAGGTGTGAGCGGGGCTCCTCTTGCCGCTTCCGGGCCCGCAGCCAGCGCCGGGAGGGCTGACCAAGTCCAGGTAGTAGGGGGACTTGAGGAACCGGCGGTACGAATCCTTCTCCATGAGGGTGAATATTTTACTCTGCGCCTCGTCGAAGCAGGACAGCGTCGGCTCCAGCAGGTTGTGGCTCGTCCTCTCCCGCGTGCACGAGTCCAGGTTCACCTGTGGGCCAGAGGGACAGCGTAAGCACAGTTGGCTCCAGAAGCCGTTAGCCGGAGAAGCTACGGACTCTGCGCATCTCCACCGCGCGAGCTCCAGCTCCAGCCTTGGTGGGCGGCGTCTGACAACCCACAGCCTCTGCAGCGCCCGTGACCCGCCGGGGTCTGTGCCCCTGTGCTGCTGGCCTGGGCTGGCGAGCAGAGCGACCCCTCTGCCAAGGGCTGCTCCGTGCACCTACCTCCTTCGTCGCCTGCACCGAGATGAACTCGTCGTAGATCTTTCTGGCCTTGGGGCTGAGCTTGGCTGGCGACTTGGTCCTCTTGTAGTCCTCACAAGTGACCCAGAAGTCAAGGTTCTCCTCGCTGTACTCAGACTTGAGAAAAGCACGGAAAGCGGCCAGTCCTCCTGCAGGTTGGTTGGGGGAAAGAGGAAGGGGAGAGCGTTGGCTCCTGGGGGGGTCACAGCATCGCGGAACATCAGGGGTTGGAACGGACCTCAAGAGATCATCCAGTCCAAGGCCCCTGCCAGAGCAGGATCCCCTAGATCCAGTCGCGCAGGAACGGGTCCAGGCGGGTTTTCGCACCCAGCGAACAGCAGAGCCTGGTCCTGCTTCCCAGGGTGGAATGAGCAGCTCCCTGGGGCCAACAGCAGGGACAGCTGCCTGCCCCTACAGCTGCTGCTTGAATTCAGACCGGCCCCACGGGGCTGTCACACGCAGATCCTCAGCTGCCCCACTGTGACCTCCACTGTCTCAGCCAGGAGAACACAGGCAGCTCCCAGGGAGCTCCGCAGAGACAGCCAGCACATGGTGGAGAGGCTCAGGCCATGGGAACGACACAATGGAAACGTCGAGGACGAGCACGAAGACCAAGCCTCCCATGGGCCCAGCTGCAAACAGCTCCTCCACTTCTTGGTTCTTGTTTAACCCACTGGTAACTGTGCTGTAGCCTTGCACAGGGGCTAAACAAGCTGCCTTCACAAAAGGGACAGCTCAGCGGGTCGAAGACCCCCTTGTGACACATTGGGACTGTCCCTTGGATCTGACCAAGCAACCTTCACCACACGTCCCTGTGGCACTACAGGAGCTGCTGTGGGCTGCTAAGAGACAGGAAGGAAGGTCCCAGGCCATCCCCAGGGACTGCTCACAGGCAGCACAAGGGCCCCCTTTACTTACTGTCGTGATGGATCAAGTTGTCCAGCGACTCTGCCCACTTTCTGACTTCCTCTTGGCTCACCCTGAAGCGAGATAAAGGGAGAAGCACAGGGAGAGAGTAAGTGGGGTGCAGAAAAGTCCGTTGTGGTTCTTCACTCAGCACCACTAGAAAACCCTTGTCCCTGCCTGTCGTGTGAGCACACACAAGAGACCGGGAAGGAAACGTCTGCTTGTGCTAGAGAGACCCCTGGAGATCCCAGGTTTAGGCCACAAGGGTTTGCAAGCCCCATCACCAGCCACAAAAGGCTGGACAGGAATTCTTCTGGAAGAATTCTTGGGAGCTTGGTGCTCGTTCTGCAGCTGGCTACACCTCCTGCTGCTCCCTGTGCAGAGGAGTCTTTCCACACACACAATGAACCACGAGAGTGAGGGCCCAAAGGGACTTGGAGCCCAACCAGCTTTGTGGAGAGGGACTACTGACACCCGAGGGCTGTCGCCAGGCTGGAGTGAAACGCAAGTGTTGAGGAGGTACTGGGAAGCAGCAGCTCACAGCTCAAAGAACACGTCGCAGCCAGCCCAGGCTTAACTACATGGAGCATCCCCTCTTACCTCTGGCTTGAAGACACTTTCTCCTTCTTGCCCTGGGAAGGGCTGTAGTCACAGGAGTCCGACTTCTGCAGCAGGAAGCCCAGACGGTGCTTCATGTCTTTAGCGCTGAAAGAAACAACGAGATGTAGATAAGGCACTGGGGGTCCCTTCCGATCCCTAATGCTCTGTGACTCCAGCTCGCTCTGCAGCCCTGTCATCCACAGCAAGCTCACTCAGCGTTCGAGGACACGGGTTCGGGTCGCTGCTGGTGACTCCAGGGCTGACTTTCCACTCCCCCTACAAGGCACCCTTCTGTTACTGGTCAGATAATCAGCAGCAGCGTCTCTTTGGCTGCAGGTCACCAGCCTGCAGGCAGGGCTGACAAAGGGCCAGAAGCTGCTGATTCCCTAACGTCTGTTTACAGTAAATCACTGCGATAGAGAGGCACCAACGTATCCTAAACGCATCACTTCTCCACCAGCTGAGTTGCCCAGCTACCGGCGTCTGGCTCTCAGACCCTCACTGATCCCTCCCGCAGCCCTTCTCATCTCCCCACCTCATCACCCAGCTCCGGGAACAGCTGGGCTGTGCCAGCCCACCCCACCAAGCGGCTGCCCGTGACACAGAGGGCACAGGACCAAGGAGCAGGACCATGGGGTGAGATCAGGGGCTGAGACAGGTGCTGCACCACGACCAGCCCATGCTGGCTGCGAGCTGTCCATCGCCCCACGGCCAGCTCGGCTCTGTCCTGCTGCCCAGAGCGTCTGGAACAGTTACTGCCTGCCAGCCACATCTGGACATGCAGCTGGCACCGGTCCCCACACTTCCATGGGTTTGCTTCCAGTTTAAGAGGCAGGGGGGAGGTGAATCAGTCACCCAGGGGTGCAAGTCTCAGCCTGCCACAGGGTGCAGTGACAGCACGAGCAGGAAACGCTCTGCTCCTCAGCCCAGAGCCTGGAAGAGAGCGAGAGGCTGCGCTGCAGGGCTGCGGTGGCTGCCCAGCCGCCCGGCGCTGCTCCTCGCTCCGCCACAGCACCCTGTCGGCAGCCCGGGCTGCAGCTTATCTCCCTGCCTGCTCCTGCTCGGAAACGCTTCCTTAACAACCCCAGCACTGCGGGGAGAGCGAAGTGAGCTCGCCGCTTTTTGAGAGCAGCCTGTGTGCTAGCAGGAGTGCCTGGCAGGTGCTGCACGCAGGGGTGCAGCTGGATCCTGCACCCACAGCAGGGCTGCAGCTCAGCCCACCCTGACGGGCACCGGGACTCGGTGATACAGCCGGTCCCGTGCCAGCCCCACACGCCAGCCTGCCCCCTCACCATCAGTGCCACAGCCAGATCCACAGTGCTCGGGCTGACCCCCACCCCTGGCAGCCAGCTCGCTGCTCCCGGCAGGCTGCAGCCCTACATCTGGGGAATCACCCCCAGTCGCTCCGGCAGCCCGTCTGCCTCGCCTCCCCCTCAAGAAGCCACGAAAAGACAATCCAGAGAGACAGGATTCAAAGGACAAGAAGGGGCAAAGCCTGCGGCAGAAGCAGGTGAAGCAGCACGAACACGCAGCAGCGCCGAGAGCCGCTTGTTCCGCTCACGGGAAGAGCGGGTTTAGAGGTCTCAGCAAAACCCCTTCACCCAGCTCTGCTTCTAGAAGAACAGCCCGTGAGCAACCATCTGGATCTGATCCCATCAAGGAATCGGGGCAGAACCCGCCGCTGCTGCCTCGGACACGAAGCGCCCCGCAGCAGCGCTCTCCAGGCTGAGGCGGCCGCCGGCCGGAGCCCAGGAAGCAGCGGTACCTTTTCAGGCAAGTGGCCGGCAGCGCAGCGAGTCCCTTGCACATCTTGGTCCGGAGGCCGGTTCTGCGCTGCAGGGAAAACGAGAAGCAGGAGGCGGCAGAGGCTGCGTGCGGCTGCTTCGCTGTCTGCAGAAGCTGCTGTCGCCTCCGAGCTGGCTGCGCCGCCTCGGCTCCGCTTTATAGCCCAGCCCCGCAGCGCCGGGTGACCCAGTCAGGAGGCAGCGCCCGTCCCCTCTCTGCCCACCCGAGAGGAAGAGGGTGACGTGCGAGCCAAGGCAAAGGGGCGACATGGGACTGCAAACTTCACCGGAGCTGAAGCCTGGTGTCTGCCTGCAGAGGTGGGTTCTGTTGGAAGGGTGGGGAAAGCTCCAGGGGCTCTCCCCTGCTGCAGAAGACGTGGATGAAAGCTGGAGCTTTTCAGAGGGGCACAGGCAGCCAGAGACATGAGATGAGCTCCGCTGGTTCCTCTGCTCTTCTTCCCCTTCTGTTTAAAGCAACCTGAGGAAAACTAGATGAGATCTTTCAAGGTCCCTTCCAATCCCTGATGATTCTATGAAAACAAGGCCATAGAATTATAGAATCATTAGGGGTTGGAAGGGACCTTGAAAGATCAGCCAGTTCAATCCCCCTGCCACAGCAGGATCACCCAGACCAAGTCACACAGGAACACATCCAGGCAGGTCTTAAATGTCTCCAGAGAAGGAGAATCCACAATCCACTCTGGGCAGCCTGTTCCAGTGCTCTCTCACCCTCACTGGGAAGAAGTTCCTTCTGATATTGATGTGGAACCTCCTATGTTCCATCTGACACCCACTGCCCCTTGTCCTATCAGTAGATGCCACTGAGCAGAGCCTGGCTCCATCCTCCTGACACACACCCCAATAGACATTAGTGAGGTCATCCCTCAGTCTCCTCTTCTCTGAGCTCAACAAACTCAGCTCCCTCAGCCTCTCATCAGGGAGGTGCTCCACTTCCTTCATCATCCTCGTTGCTCCGTGCTGGGCTCTTCCAAGCAGTTCCCAGTCCTTCTTGAGCTGAGGGGCCCAGAACCAACACTCCAGATTCCGCACTTGCTCCTAATCAAAAGGCAGACCTTGGGACTAGGGAGTCCCCAAAACCCCCAAGGGAAGATGATTCATTAAAGCAACAAGCATGATTGTGCCTGCCCAGAGAGGACTCAGAGACAGCACTAAGGCTACTCTGTGCTGAAGGATGAAGCTATGAAGCACCTGGCTGTTGTATTCCCAAGGAAAAGCAGGATGACTCCAGCTACACCACTTGTCCTCAGCCCTTGGAGGGTGCAGAAGGCAGTTGCCTCAGGAGAGGCAGAACTGGCTGGTATTTATTGAGTCACAGCTCAGCACAGCCTGTCCCAGCCTTGTGAAAGAAGGGAAGGCTCTGGGCAGAGCGAGGAGCAGACAGTCTGCTGCACTTGAAGCCCAGCTCCCGCTGTGAAAGGATGACATCCCAGCTGAGCAGCAGGCTGGCTGCCCACGCTCCCTCTCCCCAGAAGCCTTCGGACACTCTGCCCACAACCCACAGAAGCTGCAGGAGCTTCTCCCTCCCATGTGTCTAGAGCCTACAGGCAGCACAAACCCCAGAGCAGGCACAGTGCAGCCTTGCCACTCGTTAGCTCGCTCCGATGAGGAGAGGCTGAGGGAGCTGGGTGTCTTGAGCTTGGAGAAGAGGAGACTGAGGGGTGACCTCATGAACCTCTATAAATATGTGAAGGGTGGGTGTCAGGAGGATGGAGCCAGGCTCTGCTCAGTGTCATCTAGTGATAGGACAAGTGGCACTGGGTGTGAGCTGGAACAGAGGAGGTTCCACATCAGTATGAGAAGGACCTTCTTCCCAGTGAGGGTGACAGCACTGGAAGTAGCTCTCCAGGGCAGTTGTGGAGTCTCCTTCACCAGAGACACTTCAAACCCACCTGGATGTGTTCCTGTGCGACTTGGTCTAGGGGATCCTGCTGTGTCAGGGGGATTGGACTGGATGGTCTTTCCAGGTCCCTTCCAATCCCTAACGATTCCATGGAAGCTGCCCCACAGAAAAGGATCTGGGGGGTGCTGAGCAACAGCTGGCTGAATACAAACCAGCAGTGTGCCCAGGTGTCCAAGAGGTCCAATGGCATCCTGGCTCATATCAGCAACAGCGTGGCCAGCAAGAGCAAAGAGGTGATCGTCCCCCTGCACTTGGCCTGCTGAGGCCACAGCTTAAGTACTGGGTTTAGTTCTGGGCCCCTCATGCCAAGGAGGACATTGAGGTGGTGGAGTGTGTCCAGAGAAGAGTTGGTGAAGGGTCTGGAGAATAAGTCCTGTGAAGAGCGGCAGAGGGAACTAGGGATGCTCAGGCTAGGGAAAAGAGGCTGAAGGGATACCTGAAGGAGGTTGTAGAGATGGGGGCCAGTCTCTTCTCCCAAGTAACAAGCGATAAGACAAGAGGAAAAGGCCTCAAGCTGCCCCAGGGGTGGTGTAGGTTGGACACCACTTAAAGGGCTGTTAATCATGTAAGGCTGCCCAGGGCAGTGGTGGCATCACCAAGCCAAGATGTTAGTTTAACAGCCAAGCAGATGAGGTGCTGAGGGACATGGCTTAGCAGTGACCTAATGGCTTGAAGGTCTTCTCCAGCCAAAGCAGTTCTGTGTCTGGAAGCATCCTTGCTGTGCTGGCTGGTCCCCAGTCAGCAGCACTGCCTGGCACCTCCTGCCTGTCACAGTGCGGCCTCTTCCTGCAGGGCACAGGCTGTGCTCAACACCAAAGTCTCCTCCTCCTCCTCCCAGAGAGCTCAAGAAGTAGCAGCTCCCACCACCCTTCGTGCCTGTTGTCTCACCACTGGCTCATTTCACCTGTGGTGTCTGCAGACCTGCAGTGAGGATGGGCTGGGGGTGTCAGGCAGGCAGTGGGGATCCCCACTCAGTGCATCTCTCGCTTTGGAGCCACCAGGGACTCGTAGAAGCCAGGACAACAGTCAACAACTGTGGCTCCCCCACTGCAGCATCCCTGGCCCCCCGCTAATCTGTTCCTGCAGCATCCCCCACGCTGCCTCCCCAGGCAGCTAGAAACAGAGCTGTGAGGCAGAGCTCTCCCTCCCACCAGCACTGCCAGGGAGACGCGTCACACCCCTGTGCACCAGCGCGCGTGGGCTCTGTCCCCGGCTCGGCTGAGCAGCGGCTGTGGGAGGCAGCAGGGAGCGCAGGAACGATGCTCTGGGGGTCACTGCCCGGAGCCCAGCTCCAGCAGGCTGCTGTCCTCCTGCCAGCACGGGGCTCTCCCACCCAGCCCCTTCCCATCTCAGAACAGCACGCGAGGAAGGCAGCTGGTTTGTGTCACTGGAAGTGGAGAAGGAGCCGTGAGGATGTGCTGCTGGGCCAGTGCCTCTTCTGTCACCGCGGCCTTCCCAGGTCCAACAGTGACCCACGCTTCCTCCTCTCTGTATCCCATCATACCAGCCAGGCACCTCAGGACTGGGCTAGCAAACTGTCCAGGGGCACAGTGGGGTACCAGGCAGAGCACTGCCCTTCCTCCTCATGGGCGTCCTCATCCCAACACATCTGGCTGCAATCTGCTCTGCAGACAGCATTGGTGAGGAACTGGAGCAGCAGCCAGAGCCCTCAGAAGCACTAAACAGAACGGTTCTGGTCGCCCTGATGGCACATGAGAGGCCCCAGTGCCAAGCCCTGCTGATGAGAGGGGCCCTGAACTGTCTGGGTTGCTTCTCCCATACCCCAGCCCCAAGCACCCTGCACAAAATCCCTCCCAGTGCAGCCTCCCACCACCAGTTTGCCATGCAGCACACCTGCCCACGGGTCAGCCTTCCTCCCAGTAAGGACAGGGGCACCTTCTCCCCATCCACGCTGGGAGCACAGAGCCTTGCAAAGAGCAGTGGGGGCTGAATCAGCCCAGGACATGCCTGCGCCTGACGCCACATGCAGCCACGTTTCCTGTCCCAGGGCACTGGCCCCTCTCACAGACACATGGCGAGGCCACAAGTGTCCCCACAGGGTCCCTCGGCAAGCACTGGGATTCCCAGAAACACAGTCCAAGGAAAGAAGCCTTTCCCATGTCTCTGCGACGCATCGCCTGACTTCATGTGTGACCAGAGCCACGGTCCTCTCCAGCAGCCCCCAGAGGCAGCCTTTGAGGAGAGCATCTCTTCCCAGCTCAAAGGACACTGAGCAGAGCCTGGCTCCATCCTCCTGACACCCACCCCTCACGTATTTATAGACATTAATGAGGTCACCCCTCAGTCTCCTCCAAGCTCAAGAGCCCCAGCTCCCTCAGCCTCTCATCAGGGAGGTGCTCCACGTCCTTCATCAGCCTCGTTGCTCTGCGCTGGACTCCTTCCAGCAGCTCTGAGTCCTTCATCTAGTCCAATCCCCCTGCCAGAGCGGGGTCACCCAGACCGAGCCGCACAGGAACATGTCCAGGAGGGTTTTACACGTTTGCTTGAACACTCAGTCTTGGGGCTGCCCACTCCTGTTACTACCCAGAAGAGGAGGTGCAGTCCTGTACCAAAAGAAGCCTTTTGTCTGTCCCACAGGGGCTCCCTTCCTCTTGGTTTGGGCTCGCTAATGTTTGTGCCTGTCATCTTCTCCCAGACAACAGCAAAACCTGGAATTTGAGTCATTTGCCCTCCAGTTCCTCAATTCTCTGCCTCCTCATCCATCTTGATTAGCAGCCCCTCAAATATGGTCTCTTGACCATCCAGAATGTTTCTGAACTGCCCTGGACCACAAACCGAGTGAACACGGGGCCGTTCGCTGATGCTTTCCCCACACTAGAGCCACTGGGAAAGGTCTCATTTAGCCACTTTCGGGCCATTTAATGTGGATTTTATGACACACAAGCCAAGTATCGATAGCGAGCCCTGCTCATTTATAAATCTATCTCCCCACAACAACTTCCTCATAAAAGCACTATAAAGCTCATTAGAAAAGGTCCCTTGTTTCCATTAAGTCAGCCCAGCTGGTACCAGTGATACCATCACCACACGAGCCCGCGGGGGTCCATGCGGGCAGCGCTTCTGCACTGACCAGGAGGGTCAAAGCTCAGTGACCCTGCAGCTCCCCCGCCCTCAGAGCAGGGCTTTCTCAGTCTCCTTTGATTCCAAAGTGCATGAAAAGGGACGAGTCCTTGTCCCCAGAGCTTGTTCTTCCACCCCACCAAGAATCTTAACACAAGCCAGATGCACTTTGTTGGAGAACTCCCGAGATCACCTCCAGGGCTTCACAGCCTGTGGACAGGACACACTTGAGCCAACACCTGCACCGTGTCCCAGCTCTGCTTGAGCTCCTCCGCAAGTCCCCCAGTGCCAGACCCTGACAACACCCCTGCAAGCTGCTCACACTCACTGTTTGAAGCTTCCTGGGACAGGAGCTGGCTCAGATGAGCCTCATCACCACATTAGCTTGCACACACCTCACCTACAGCAAAAGGCTGATTCCTTTTGCCCAAAGGTCCCCTAAAGTACAGGGGAGGAGGCATAAAGGGAGAAAGGAAGAGGGTTGATGTGTCACAAGTCAGAACCCTTTTATGCACAAAACACTCCTCAGCCACCCAGCTGTGCAGTGACTTCTTGCTACAGCTTCAGAAAGCCCAGTTTCTTATGACTGAGCTGTCCTATGCTGAGACAGCTGCTAGAGGATGTGAAATTACAGGCTGCAAGGCTAAATCTAGCAAGATCTACTGTCTCAACCCGAGATGGGCCTTCCTTTCTTCCCTCTGATCTTTCCAGTGGCAGCTGGGCAGGACTGGAGCTGCCCCTGCCAGGCTGCAAAGGCTGGAGCTCCGTTCAGAAGTGCAAAGCCCAGGGGACACTTAGTCCCCTGCTCAGCATCCAGCTCCAGTCACAGCTGAGGTGTTTAATTCTCTGAGCTCCCTTACAAAGGGCAGCTTGCAAGCAGCAGCAGCATCTGCCAACAGCTGCCTCGAGGGGATGCCAGCTGCTTGAAAGGTGATGCTTGACAAGCCTGTGGATGGGGTTGCAGAGCAGTGGGACTGAAGGTTAAAGAAACATAAAAGCAGGGACAAGTGCCTGCGGCAGAGAAACAGCCTCTGCTCAGCAGCACAGCCTGACAGCAGCCTGCTGCATGCAAGGACTGAGGTGACTGCTTTCAGTGTGACCCCAGCCTGAAGGGCACTTCCAGAAGGTGCCAGGTATTCAGAGCGGGTCGGTTAGCCCCGAGTACGGAGTCACAGAATGGTTTCTCTTGAAAGGGAGAGCTGCTCTAACCTCCCTGCCAAGGGCAGCGATGCTGCTCAACTAGACTTGGCTGCTCAAGGCCTTGAGCACCCCCAGGGAGGGGGCAGCCACAGCCTCTTCCAGAGTCTATCCACCCTTCATCCTTGTACTGAAGGAGTTCCTCCCGAGATCCAGTCAACACCTACTCACCTTCAGTTTAAAACCACTTCCCCTTGTCCTACTGCTAGATCCCCCAGGAAGAGCTTCTTCACCCTTCCTGTAGGTTCCCTTCAGTCCCCCCGGTTTCAAAGTCACAACGAGGAAGCAGCAAAATGAAATTGCACTGAAGGCAGGTGAACCTAGCCTGAAGGTCCCTGACCTGTGTCTTGGAGGGGAATGGACAAGAATAAAAGCTCAAGTGGCAACCAGCCAACACGGCCAGGCAAAAGCCGCCTGTTGGTGGAGGTGCTTCCAAGTACAGCACCACTTGCACGGTACATACAGGTGTGTAAGGGACACTGAAGGCTACTGGAGACCAGCTGCTGCTCCAAGAGCTCTCTTTGATCACGACCTCTGGCTATTTAAAGTCTGCCTTGCAGCAGTGCTGAAGATCCAAGCAGACCCCAGCGTCACTGCGCTGCAGAGACCAGCAAGCAAAACCCACGGCACGTGGTCCCGGGCTGCGCCCCGCAGCTGATGCTCGTGGTGTCGCGCTGAGAGTGACAAGATTTAATGCTTCATCATTTAGAAATCTCTGCTTTCCTCCAAAAAGGAAATAAGTGCGCCATGCTGTTCCATTTCATCCTCCTGAACCTCTCAGCGGGACGCACGTGGCCGAGATCTTGCTGTCTCTTCTGACACAGTGCTCGCCCGTTGGCTGGTAGCTAAAGACTGCAATTACTGTCTCAGCAGGCAGCTATCCCCAGGCACACATGTGCTTTGGTGTTCCAGCCAGAAGCATTAAGCCTCAGCACAACAGAAAATATCGGGGCTTCTGCGCTTGTTTTGAAGCAAGTAGCTGTAACTGGCTCATCGAGCACAGGGCGTCACTTGAAAGACACGTGGATCTGACCCAGAGCTGCTGCAGCCACCCTTAAACAGTCATCCCTGGAGGACTTGTGGTCCCAAGGTTATGATGCTGCCTTGGAGAGTCTCAGAGATGCAGCCACAAAGGCACAGCGTGGTCCTGGACTGTCTCACACCCCACGTACTGCTTCTGATCACTGGAGAGGCAAGCGAGCTCAAAGACGAGCTCTGCTCTGAAAGGACTCGTAGTGTTCGGCGTCATCGCAGCGTCAACTGGCTGCCATGGTGCCCAAAGGGCTTTCTGCTCCCCAGGCAGAGGGTGGGAAAGCACAGGCCTCTGGTGAGGGTACGACTGACTAATGGTGTGTCCCCACTCCATGGGGTCCCAGTCAGTCCAGCTGACCTGTGCCCACCAAACCCTCAGCCACGCACAAGTCTGATGTCCTGCCCTTGTCCCACCCAGAAAGGGGGAGCGGGCACTGATCCTGGCTTGTAGCACTAAACACCAGCAAGCCCTCCCTAGGCACTGCTCAGCCTCCCCCTCTGCCACAGACACACTCACACCACGACCAAGCTGCACCCTGCTTTCGCCTCTGCTCAGAGAGGGGTCCCACCTCTCTGCTGGCAGCCACCCCACTGGAGCACCAGCACCACGGGGCACCTCTGGCGGGAGCCCAGGCTGTGGGGCTGTTTTGCTCCACAAACAACAGGGATGCAGCTGTCAGGAGAACACAGAGGCAGGTTGTATCATCCATCTCTACAGAGTGCAAAAACCAACTAGTGTAGGGGCAACCAAGGAAGCCAACAGACCTGCCCCCTCACTGCAGACACAACAGAAAGTGAACCAACCCAGCAGTTCCACAACAGGGAAAACTCCAGCCCACATCCCACCACCACCAGGCATAGGAAATACCTGGGAATTCCACAACTCAGCTCCTCACACTGGTCCAGCTCATCCTGTTCCACCGTCACTGGCAGCTCCAATGGCCAGACAGACAATCTACAAGGTGCATCCACCCACAGACAGACAGACAGACTCTCTGCAGCCAGGTCTGCTTTTATAGTGAGAGGGCACCGGGGTGGTAACTCAGGGCCCAGGTGTAGACACTCAAGGCTGTTAAGGGCCCTCAGGAGCTTCACATGAGCCTGACCTTCCTTCCTCTTGCAACAGAGGGGGCCATCCCTCCTATCAAGGTCTGGCGTGGCCTGAGTTCCCACCACTCAGCAGCTACCAGGCTGCAGCCAGCACTGGAGCTAAAGGACCTTGCTAGTGGCAAACGCAGAGGCCAAGCCAGCCTTGCCCTTGATGATGGTAGGAGGCACCTGGTCCTTTCACATGGTTGTGAGATCCATCCATGTGTCAGCTTTAGTTCTCAGCACTTCAGGAGCACCAGGCTCGACAGAAGTGGGGTCATGAGAGCTGGAAACAAGAGGAAGACTGGTCAGTGATGCGTAGGCAGAGCGGGAAGCGATGTGAGGAGAGGCTCCAGGGATAAGCCGTGGGAAGGAGGAGGGATACGTCCTGTGGCATCTGGACAAGACAAACCTTGGGACCGCTGTCCAGCAGCCCAGGGTCTCCAGGGACACTTGCTTGTCTCTGCAGGGAGCACACGCTCGTGCTCAGTGGCCCTGCTGCCCTGCAAGGCAGCTCACTGGGAGCTGAAACCAGCGCCCCAATGCTCTGAGACCGCGTCGTGGACTCTCTGGGGCAGCCCTGCCAGGCACAGGCCTCTGGCATGACCCTTCTGCTTGGCAACACCCCTGTCTTCCCCTCTGTCTTGCACTCGAGATTCATAATGGAGACTCATTTATGCTCTGAGTAAGAGCAGCTAAAAATAGTGCCAACGCTACGAGGATGAGAGATCATTTCTGAAGCAGAGGAAGACAGCCCAGAAGCCCCTCGCAGTCGTTATGTGCTCCCACAGCTTTCAGACCTGCTTTCAACAGCAGATGCTCTTGCTGTTTGCTAGGCACAGGGTGAAGCTGCCTGAGACAGAGGCAGATGCCTGGAAGGCTTCGTATCCAAGTGCTTTTTGCCCCCTTCTCCCTTCCACACACCCCACTGGCAGGCACCTTCTAACCCTGATTCCTCCAGCCAGAAGAGCTGCCAGCAGAGCATCTGGCGAGCCACCACACTGTCTCCAGAAAAAAGGCCATTTCCCCACCAGAGTCCAGCCCTTTGAGTCGAAGGGGCAGGTGACACCCTGCCCTGGTGCATCTGCCACCTGTCTGGCACATGCTGGCTCTAACTGCGCTCGCTGGGCTCAACACCCAGCAGCAGTCCCTGCCCTGCTGAGAGCCTCATGCGGAGCCTCTGAATCCTTCGGGAGGCTTCTGGGGGTGCTTCACTCTCCTGTTCTAACAGGCAGAGGCTCCGGGGAACCGATCCTGCGGTGTGAGCTGTACTCAGTGACAGGCAGCTGATGCAAACCAGGCTCAAAGGCAGTTTGGGAAGGACTCGTTGGGCGGAGAGGCTCGCGGCTCCCGCAGCCACCAGCAGGCGTTTGATGTGTCCCTTCCCTGCGCTCGGTCACGTTCCCGCTGCCCCTTGATCCGTGTTATGCAACTGATTGGCTTTGCAAGACAGGGAACAAAGTGTCTCCTCGCTCTGCTCCCTGTGGAGCGTGAGGAGTGTGAGGTGGGAAGGCAGAAACCAAAACAAGCCCTGGAGGCTGCTGCCTCCGCTGGGGCTCGCACGCTCGGCGCGCTGAGGGGCTCTGTGCTGCACCAGTCGGAAGGCACCATTCCAGTTGGGCTCTGGAGCTGTTCTGCTGCGGCGCAGGGAGGACTGGGACGTTTTCAAACTGGGATCCAACTGTATTTTCCTCTTGAATGAGCAACTCTCGAAGCAGCCTGAGATGAGTGAGGTGGGATGGGAGCAAGCCAGGAGGTACAGAGGCCAGCTGTCTCACCAGCTGCATCCCAGTCCATCATCTGAATCCCACAGAACGGGGTCAAAAGGACGTCGCCCACCCAAGCGATGCCGTAACACTCCTGAGAGCATCGCTCGAGGGGTCTCTCATGAAGGCTCAGCCTCTCCTGCCTGGTCTAGATGATCCTGCTGTGGCAGGGGGATTGGACTGGATGATCTTTCAAGGTCCCTTCCGATCCCTGATGATTCTATGATTAAGTGAGGCTCTAGGTGGCCCTTCTGCATTTCCTCAGCAAGGGTGACCAAAGGGGAACCTGAGGCTCAGCTTTGACAGGCACACGCACAGCTTCTGGCTACAAGTTGGGTGCACAGCAGGTCCTGCTCCCAGCAGCCCAAAAGCAAACACAGAACTGCTGTTGAGCAGCAGAGACCCACAGGTCCTGTAGAACCCATCTCCGACAGGGGCAGTGCATCTGCCCTCCACCCTACAATCCTTCACACTCTTCCTGAGTCTGCTGCCCTGGGACAGTTGCAGTGAGCTGAGCGGGGCCGCATCATCAAACCCAGCTCTGTTGCTGTTGAGCCACAGAGATCCTTCACCTCTTCTGCAGCCCTAAGTTGTGATTCTATGGTTGGAGAAAGCAGCTCACAGTGACCAGTCCCAAAGGAGAAGATGGTATCAGTGTCTCTGAGTTTCCAGTTAATTGTGTTTACTGAAGAACACAGACCATCACAGAGCCCTGAGCCTTGGCCAAGGTTGTAAAAGTAAATAAAGACAATTCCAGCCTAGTGTTAGCAAACTGACCCTTGGATTATTTCTGAGCTCACAGCTTCCAGCAGCTAGAACAGACCCTGATGCATCTGATGTGAGATAGAGAGTGTTGGGCTCATCCTTCATTGCAGCAAATAAACATGCTTGGCTGCTGTAGCTAGAAGGCATCTCTGCTCCAGAAGACCAGCCACGAGACAGACGAGCAGCTTCTTTCTCCTAGGGCTTGTCTGCTGAGCTGACTTTGCAGCTCATCACACTTCCAGTCACGTTCTTAGGAGGGCCCACTGCAAACCATGTTGTGTTAGGAAGCAGCAGGACTGGAGACTGTCTCTGTGGAGTGGGACAAGCCAGGAGTTGAGGCTAAGCCCAGTCTGGGCTGTGTCCTCGCTGATGGCACCTGAACAGGACAGGCTGCGTGGGGAGTAACCCATGGTCCTCCCTCAACCTTGGAATAGATCAGGGCAGGTGATACTTAGGGATTGACTCGGTCTGGGTGATCCTGCTGTGGCAGGGGGCTTGGACTAGATGATCTTTTGAGGTCCCTTCCCATCCCTAATGATCCTGTGATTCCTACCAGGAGCAGCGTAAGATAGGCTTTGAGGCAGATCTAGCTACAGAACAGCTCAGCCCAGAGCCAGTCCAAGGCCGGGGGCGCGAGGAAGAGCCCCAGTCAGTTTTGGGGCCAGCGCTTCGCCGCGCACACGTGGCTGCGCTCATCTCCGATCCCCCTAGGAAGCGGTGGCCACAAATCACCCAGCCTGGCGCCTGGCCCAGCTCACACAATTAGAGGAGTATTTGCTGAACTTAATAGGAAAAGCAACATTAAGCAGACAGGAGCTGCTGCAGTTGTTAAAGACAGCGCAGTGTTTTTCCCTGGCAGAAGCCCAGGCTAATGGAGGGCTTCCAGCACCCGGAGCAGCCTCCAAATGAAGGCTTAATTGGCCTCTGAAGCCACTCACGTAATTACTAACACTTTTAATGAAGCATGAAAAATACAAGAGCCCGGGACTGTGTCACAGAGGCAAGAAATGAGCTCATCTGTCTCGGAAAATAAACCAAAGCTCCTTTGCTTTCTTCCTGACATTGAACCTTCTTCCCAGCTCCTCGGTGGCCCGCAGGCTCAGTGGCCAGCTTCCAGGGCGCTGCTAAGCCCAGCGAGAAATCCATCTTCTAACACAAGGCAAAACACCTGCCTTCTCCTGCTTGCTGGGAGCAGCCATGCAGCCTCCCACTCAGGCCGGGCGCTGGGTGCGCACCAGAACGGACTTGGACTGCCCACTGCTGGTGTGTGCAGCATCGCCCTGCCCTCCGCAGAGCAGCTGCTTGTGTTTTGGTCTTGCTTTGGCTTCAGCTAAACGACCCTCTGTGATGTCTGGGCAGCAGCTCTTCCCTGAACCCCGTGTCTCTGCTGATCACTGGGACCCAGTACCCGCAGCTGGAGCGCCTGGTGTGGCTGAGCCGTGTACTCCCCCCATCGGAGCAGGGCCCTGCAAGTGTGCTCCAGAGCAAACCTGGGGGGAGTCCGAGGTACCTCTCCTGCTGTTGCTGTGCTGGGCTGAGCCAAAGATCAGTGGGCTTTGCACTCCCTGCTGCTCTACAGCCTTCGGCTTCCCGGGGGACGGTTTGCTGGCTTGTTTTGGGGGGGACTTCTGAGTTTTTTGGTGAAGTCAGGTCCCACCTGGTTTCATACCCACACACCTTTTCCTCTGGTGTCTTCTAACCTTTCTACAGGTCAGGGGACATCTGGTCCCACCCAAAGGAACTCAACCAGGCATGTTAGGGAGGACCTAGTAGTTTAGCTCTGATCAGGAAGGCTTCTTCTTTGCGACACCAGCAAACCAGCTGCAGCAGCACTCGCCCAGCCTTGTCCAGTTGCTCTGCCATCTGGCTGGCTAATCAGCCTTCTCAGAGTCTGGCAAGGCCACAGCAACACTGCTCATTCTTTCATTGTCAGTTCAGACAACTCTGGACTATCCAATCTTATTCCTTCTTGTAGTGCTGGTCGCTAAGGCCACAGACAGGAGCTGGCCCTCACCCACACCCCTGCTCCCAAAGCTCTTGACTGTGTCAAGAAATACCACAGAATAGTTTCACATCTAGACCACATTAATGTCTACAATGTCTATAAATGTCTATAAATACCTGAAGGGTGGGTGTCAGGAGGATGGAGCCAGGCTCTGCTCTGTGGTATCTGGTGATAGGACGAGGGGCAGTGGGTGTGAGCTGGAACAGAGGAGGTTCCACATCAATATGAGAAGGAACTTGTTCCCAGTGAAGATGACAGAGCACTGAAAAGGCTGCCCAGGGGGGTTGTGGAGTCTCCTTCTCTGGAGATGTTTAAGACCTGCCTGGATGTGTTCCTGTGTGACTTGGTCTAGGTCATCCTGCTGTGGCAGGGGGATTGGACTCGATGATCTTTCGAGGTCCCTTCCAATCCCTAATGATTCTATGATTCAAGAGAAGGGAGTGCATCCTCTCCTACCCAGAAGGATGGTGATCAGCAGACTACCTCCTCTTCCTTGGCACAGCCTGGACACAGCCAGCCCCAAAGCCTTGACTTTCACCCTGCTTCTTATCTAGCTACAATGTGATCAAATCACACTCAGCTAGAGCTTAACTGCTGCTTCCCTGACCTGACATGAGCTTAACTGCCCTCCAGTGATGACGGGCAGAAAGTGCAGATGAAGAAGCCACCTGAAAAGCAGCACGTTTTGGAGGAGCCCGAGCGAGACTTCAGAGAGGCTCAGCTGTGGCCACGGGGCTTTCCCTCATGTGCCACAGGCTCAAGCCTGGTGTTCTGCTCTGAAGCGTCTGCTTTGGCTCTGCCTCCAGGCCATGCTGGGGTTCCCTGTTTCCAGCTCCGCCGAGATAACCATCACGGGCTAAATGAGCACAGCACAGAGGAACAGCAGTGACAAACAAGCCAGACCAGGGCCCCAGCTCACAATCCACCTGGGTCTCTTCAGCAGAGGTTACGCAGGCTCCTGCACGCGCTCGCTCCCCAGATAACGGCTCTGGCTGCGGACGTCGGGAAGGCACTTGTGCCTTGTGCCACGTCCACAAACTGCCTCCAAAGGAGCAGCACCAAAACAAACTGGAGGGGTGCCCTCAGCTGGACACATCTCGGGGTTAGGTGGGAAGGAGAACAGGCAGGTGCTGACTGCAGGGACACACACACCCCCCTCTCACGCACACAGCTCTTGGATTTGACTGGAAAACACCTGTGACATTGATTTTTTGAGGGAAAGGAGAATGCAAGTGTCAGAATTTTTCCAACAGAGGGAGCACCGGGACAGCTGTGGCCACTGCGCTGCTGGTGACTCCTCTGGAGACGTTTACAACCACCTGGATGTGTTCCTGTGCAACTTGGTCGAGGTGATGCTGCTGTGGCAGAGGGATTGGACTGGATGAGCTTTCGAGGTCCCTTCCAATGTTCTGTGCTTCTGTGACCTCTCACCTGAGGTGCCTTATTTTGGAGTTGGATGCCTCTATGACTGTTCTCACCTGCCATTCTCTGGGCAAGAAACACTCTCGAGGACTGGGGCCCAACTGGGTCATCAGAAAGCAGGGATCGTCAACCTGGAGATATTCTGGAGGTGAAAACTAAAACTCTTGCTTCCTGTCGGTGACAATCTGTAAAGACAAGGCTTGAAAAGCACTTGTGTACCTTCCCTAGGAGTGACAGCAGATGGCTTGTGGCCACTGGGATGCCACACATGCCACGAGGATGCGTTTCAGAGCTGCAGTCTGTATCCTCGGGCAGTCTGGGCTGACTGGGAGCAGTTGTGTTAGGTCTGGTGACCCCAGCAGCATCAAACTGGTGAGAAGGCTTCTGCTTATCACGTTCTGACAGTGCCAGATGACAAAAGCTCACCTGGTTTTACTCAGCAGAGGGACTGGAACAACTTGCTTCCTGGTGTGCGCGCTGAAAGGGCAAACAGCACGCTTCCTCTGTTTTGAGGAAGCATTTTTGGCGAGCTTTGCACAGCTAACTTGTGATCCCAGTGAGTCTGGCCATGACAGAGAAACTCCCATGAGAAAGACTGGTCTGTGCCTCTGTGATGCAGTGACTCCTGATGCCTGAGAACCAAAGGGTTTTGCTGGAAACTCTCATGTTAGCTAAGAGGAGGGGAGACCACGATCGCAGGCAATGAGAAGGAACAAGCAGTAGAAGAGAAG
Source organism: Rhinopomastus cyanomelas (assembly GCA_013400115.1). NCBI lineage: Eukaryota > Metazoa > Chordata > Aves > Bucerotiformes > Rhinopomastidae > Rhinopomastus > Rhinopomastus cyanomelas. The sequence goes on along the minus strand of VXBP01005923.1, from coordinate 145,658 downwards.
ATGGAAGCTGCAGAACCACACAGAACACTAGGGATTGGAAGGGACCTCAAAAGATCATCTAGTCCAATCCCCCTGCCAGAGCAGGATCCCCTAGACCAAGCTGCCATCTCAGCTGTTCTTTAAGTCAGCAGAATTAGGTCTATCTCAGTGTGGGCTTCTACTGAGGGAGCACATGATGCAACACAGCAGCCACCAAGGGTGGCTCTACAGAAGAACCTAAGCTCTTAGGTCCTGCCTAATTTCATCCTAAAAACCTAGATGTGACCTTCAAAATCTGCTTTGAGTGCTCTCCCTGCCCTGAGGGCTACCGTCTTCCCTGCAGAGCTGCCCTGTGAGCATGAACTTCTCCATGTGGCTTCCCTGGCCATGCACTGTGGAGGGGTGGCCATGCCTGCCCTAGCAGGTCAAACTGTATCCCTGAGATACTCCCAAATCATCTGCCTGGAAGTGCAGGGGGAGAACATGTCTGACTCCAGCACAAGGGCTTTGCTTCAACCACACAGTAGTTCAGTGCTAGCAGACCCTGGCTGCTGGATCTCACAGCTAATACGCAGCAGAGCAGCCCCCTTGCATGACTAAGTGATCGTCACCCTTCACTGTTCTCCCACCCCTTCACAGAAGGACCAGAAAGCACTCAGCCCAGGACCTGCTTTTGCTGCTGCTGTGAGCACGGGCTGGGGAAAGCTTTCTCTTGGAAAACGAGGCAGGTTGTCACGTGAGGAATCCCTGGGGAATACGTCCAGGAGTGCGTAACTCCAGTAGGATACTCTCGGGTAGTGTTCAGAGAACGTTCCTGCCTTCAGCACTTCCTGCGAGCGGCCCGCTAAAAGCCCAGCGTTCCAAAGGTCCCAGGTGAGGGCTTCAGGAAGCTGGTCATTAAAATGCAATTATCTAACGAGGATTGATGTCACTGCTGCATGCTCGTGGAGAGCCAGCTGTAAACACAGAGCGGTCCAGCAGGGAAAGCAGCTTCCTGCAGATTAATTGTGACAGTGATGTATTTGATCTATAAATAGCACTAATCGGAGATGCCGGCCGTGTGACCACGGGGCAGCAGGAAACGAGGGCTGCTGCAAACTCTGCAGACTCACTTTCGGGCTCTGACCTTTTCAAAAGATGAAATAAGTGAGGTTTGTTTAGCGCAGACATCGACTTTGCCCGCAGGAGTTCTGCAGCAAGTGCTGAGATTCTCGAGCCTTGGTCACAGACATGTCACAAAACTCTTTGGAGATCCCTGGCTGATGGGACCAGTGGACCCCAAAAGCAAAGCCTTGTATTCCTGTTATCAGTGACCCGTATCTGACGAAATGCAGTTCTGTTTCATTCCTTCTGAGCAGCAGCAGCAACCAAGGAGGTTTTAGAATGTCAACCACACGCAGGCCTTACAGCATCGCTCCTCCACTAACTCTGAAGTGTCCCACACGCCAAGTTCCTTTAGACTTTTAAGCCTACTGCTGAAGGAAAGCACTGAACTAGCAGTCTGCGAACTTCTCTGCTTGAGATTCGCAATGAAGCTCATTTTCCTTTGGCTACTGCTTTGTAAGGCAGATGGATGATCTCTTGGGTCCCTTCCAACCCCTAACATCCCATGATCCCATGATCCTATGATTTGTAGCTGAAGAGAAACAAAGCAACCAAACGTTGGGAGAGCAGTGGGGGAGAGAGGGACCTAGGGGTCCTGGGGGCCAGCGGGATGGCCAGGAGCCGGCAGTGGCGCCATCTCGTGGCCAAGAGGGCAAACAGCACCACAGGGTGGACCAGAAGAGGGGTGGTCAGCAGATGGAGAGAGGTTCTTCTGCCCCTCTGCTCTCCATCTGGAGTGTTGTGTCAGTTCTGGGCCCCTCAGTTCAAGAGGGATGTGGAGCTGCTGGAGGGAGTCCAGCGCAGAGCAACGAGGATGATGAAGGAAGTGGAGCACTGTCAAGGTCCCTTCAAATCCCCTAATGTTCTGTGGGTCTGTGAACGGTTGCACAATGTTAATCTTGTGCAGTCTCTCATGGAGGTGACGCTGAAGAGGATTCTTTTGTAGATGTGTGTTGTCCCAATGGCATCTCCCATACAAATTGTACTTAATCACAGAATCATCAGGGACTGGAAGGGACCTTGAAAGATCATCTAGTCCAATCCCCCTGCCACAGCAGAGTGAGTGCAATTAACTGCTATCAGATACATAAGTGAAGAGGTAATTTGCAATCCCTAATGTTCTGTGAAAACTGTGCAAAATGTAATGTCTCCACTTACACAACACCTGACCAGCCACAGCTTCACGTGGCTCTTGCAGGAGACTGAGAAATCCCGATTTCCAGTGGTCATACCATAGACAGAACTGATTCTGTGTCCAGAACACTGCACCTGGGGCTGCAGAGTGCAGCTTAGTGTCAGCTACAAGTTCTAAGAGCTAAAGGCAATGTTGTGGGTTACCTCATGCAAAATTATTCTCATTAAAGTTTGTCTTTGACAAACTACGGACGCTTCTCACAGGTGTTGGGGGAAAATGAGGGTGTCACTCTAAGCCTAGTAAAACAGCAAGTTCCCCAAGCAGCGACTCAGGGGCTGCTCTCTGCTGATGGCTGCGTTTGCCTGCGTGATCAACGGCCATTTTGCAAACTTGCAGTGTCACTTCCCTAAGCGATGACTGTAAAAGCAGAACTCTCCTTCCAGCCCTGCCTACGTGCAGCCGCGGCGCCAGTGGAGGTGGGAAAGCTCGTTCTTCCCTCTTACCTGCTCTGGAGACTGAACGGCGGTCAGCTGAGGGCAACCCATCCTATTCCAGCATGTGAGAGCCGTGACGTCCGATGCAGCTCCTGTGAGGAAGCATAAGAAACACTTTCTGAAACTGAGAAGCTGACTTAGAGGAAGATGGAGAACCCACTTCTTTTATTCCCACAGCTAAACATTTCTGCTTCAAAGGAGAAATCCTACTACAAAGTGATGAAGTCAGCAGCCGAAGAAGAGCCACACAAAGCAAGCAAGCCCAGGTGAGCTTTAAGGTGGTGCTGACACCTCTGAGCACTCTGTTTATGTGGAGGGTCCTTCTAACCTAGCTCGTGGCTATGAATTTAGGGCAGATGATTGTATTTCTGACTTACATGTGAGCATCCATGTATCGCAACCCTAGGGGCTGCATAGAGAAGAAATTAATGGCAGAAATGCTTTTTAAGAACAGGGAGAAACAAATCAAAGAGGAGACGCAGTCAATCGGAAAGGCAGGTCTCGGGAAGTTCTGAGAAATGCTGCTGTAGAGCCCAAACGTGATCTGGGGAAGTTTCTTCTTAACAGTGTCAAACTACAGGGAGAAAGACTTCCTTTTTATTTGCTGTTTGTGTTCTCGAGTGTGACAAGTCAGCTCCTCATCTTCAAAGTACATGAAAAAGACACTGATAGTTCTTAATGTGTGAATTTTTGTGAAGGGCTAATGAAAAAAATCATCAATGTGACTAATAGACATGGAATCACAGGATCACAGAAAGGGACCCTGAAAGATCATCCAGTCCAATCCCCCTGACACAGCAGGATCACCTAGACCAAGTCACACAGGAACACATCCAGGCAGGTCTTAAATGTCTCCAGAGAAGGAGACTCCACAATCCCCTGGGCAGCAGTAACATCAGTACCGTGTTCCTGTGCGACTTGGTCTAGGGGATCCTGCTGCGTCAGGGGGATTGGACTGGATGATGTCTCGAGGTCCCTTCCAATCCCTAATGCCCTGTGATTCTACTATAATTAAGCACGGGCGTAGCTACAATGCAGCAGCAGAGATGAAAAGCTGCCCCAATTGTCTTACAGAGTGAAGCAGAAGAGGAACAGGCTGAGCCTTCTCCTGCAGAAAGCTGAATTCCAAGAAGGCCATCAGCTCAGTAAGCCGGGAAGCCTGACCAAAGCGGCAAGGTAAGAATTAGAAAACACTGAGTCAATGGGGGATTCCTTTCAGGAAGTGCTTGTGTGACTCAGAACGTTCCCTGCATCTCTCTGTGGGCATTCAGAGCTGACAGAACGGAATGGTTTTGAGGTCTATTTAATTCAGAAGTCAGCAATCTAACCTGAGCATATGGACACCGTAGAATTACCTGGCGTGCGTCGAGGTAACTCACATAATCACAGAACATTAGGGACTGGAAGGGACCTCGAGAGAGTATCTAGTCCAATCCCCCTGCCTGAGCAGGATCCCCTAGACCAAGTTGCACAGGAACATGTCACAGAATCACAGAACATCAGGGATTGGAAGGGACCTTGCCAGTTCACCCAGTCCAATCGCCCTGTTAGGTGACCTTGACCTGCTAGGTCTGGGTGATCCTGCTGTGGCTGGGGGATTGGACTGGATGCTCTCTCGAGGTCCCTTCCAGTCCCGAACGCTGGGTGATTCTGTGACACTCGCCAGGGTGCGATATTCAAATCCAAAGCCAAATGCATGCAGCTTGATACAACTGATGAAGAATGTGTAGAGGTTCAGAGGTGGAGCACAGTGTCTCAGAAGAACATGGCACTGGAAACACAGCTGTGATAACTGACCCAGGCTACACGTGCTATAGCCATCCAAGACCAGCACCTAAACCATACTGCCACAACTTTGTCCCCAGGCTACAGAATTTGCCGTATTTCATCAGAAGCAGGCTGTGGTAACAGCCCCAGCCAAGTGCATTGAAAACCACCTCTCTGCAAAAGCACTGCTTGAGTTTAAGTAGGTGACTGACCTGGTTCCTGCAGGAGTTTTGCCATCCTGCATGATCTCAGCTTCCTTCCAGACCAGCAGCACAAGACAAACACCGAAAAGAGGAGCTGATGATTTTCTAAACAGGGTAGAAAGGCAGAGTGTCAGAAAAACATTAAACAAAACGGTTCTGAAGTCCCCGAGACAATCAGCTCCTTCAGGAATGTCACCAAATCCAAGGCCACGTGAAACAATCCTGCACAATAACTGTTTCACAAGAGCTTCACAAACGCAGAGCGCACACAGCTCCTGGAAATAAACCCCTTTCTGTCTGCAGCGTCGTGTCTCCTGAAGAAGCAATGAGATGGGCAGAATCCTTTGACAAACTGCTTTCTGAGAAAGGTGAGTGTTTTCCTCCTCTCTGTGCAGGCTGTTGGGATGGAAAGTTGATGGAAAAGATGATAAAACCTAGTTGTGCCCTTAAGTAGTCCTGACAGTTAACTAAGCTTGGCGTGAGGAGCCATTTATAGCAGCATGTGCTTATGCTCTCCTCGTGTGCTGAGGCTACAGCACGCTGTGAACTACTGAAAATAGCTGGAAGTAACTTGCCCATTTGGGGTTTTATGGTGTGAAGTGACACAACAGCCTGCAAAGGGTCCCTTCGATTGAGAGGAGAATCTCCATTCACTATTGCTAAAACATTCCTGACTGCTTGAGCAAACTTCAAGAGTGAAAACATGTTCTCCACACTGAAGGTTTTGTCACCTTGGCTACAGTTTGTTTCTAAACCGGTGATAGGATCCGCGCTGGCCATCATCCACAGAATCACAGAACATCAGGGGTTGGAAGGGACCTTGAAAGGTCATCTAGTCCAATCTCCCTGCCACAGCAGCATCACCTAGACCAAGTCACACAGGAACACATCCAGGCAGGTTTTAAACATCTCTAGAGAAGGAGACTCCACAAACCCCCTGGGAAGCCCCTTCCAGTGCTCCAGTGATCCTGATCAAATGCCAGGGTCCCTCCTTACAATTTGGAGGGAGACACATACGATCCAGCTGCAGTGCTGGACACTATGTGCCTTTCAAATCTGTTTCTTGAGCAGCAGACACCAACACGACCGCATCACTCCCACAGATGAAGCCTTCTTGGCATGCTGAACATAAGAAAGGACTGCACACGCTTTAATACCTTTATTAAACCTTTATTATACCTTTATTAAACCTTTATTATACCTTTATTATATCTGTAATACAATTATTTTCTACAACCAATTTTACTACCTTGCGCAGAGCGATGGTAAGAGTAGCTGTCTGACAAGGGCTCTTTGGTTTGTCCTTTCTTTAATGCAACTCAACTTGCCCTCTGTAGCTGGACTGGATGCCTTCACGAGGTTTCTGAAGACCGAGTTCAGCGAGGAGAACATCGAGTTCTGGATGGCTTGCGAAGACTACAAGAAAAGCAAAACGGCGCGGGAGCTGCTGCCAAAAGCAAGAAGCATTTATGAAACGTTCATCCAGAAAGACGCTCCAAAAGAGGTACCGTAGAAACGCTCTGCAGAGCACCCGGGCCTTGACACAACAGCGTCTGAGGTGTTTCAGGAGTGCGTGCCCACAGGCAGGGCCAACAGTTAATCATGTCGCTGCTGACGCAAGAAGTCTGCACCTTAAATGTCAGTGTTCTGGAAATAGAGCTGGAAGGAACCGCATAGATGGTTCCCCCTGCCTTCTGTGAGTCTTTTAATACCCACTCCACATTACTCCTCTGTGTGTAGAGCATGAGTTTATACTGTAGGAATCAGTGATTCCTGCAAAACTGTAAAGCCAGGAGGTATCACAGAACATCAGGGATTGGAGGGCACCTGGAAAGATCATCCAGTCCAATCCCCCTGCTAGAGCAGGATCATCTAGGCCAAGTTGCACAGGAACACGTGTGTGAGCTGGAACAGAGGAGGTTCCATATAAATATCAGAAGGACCTTCTTCCCAGTGAGGGTGACAGAGACCTGGAAGGAGCTGCCCAGGGCAGTTGTGGAGTCTCCTTCTCTGGAGACATTTCAAACCCACCTGGATGTGTTCCTGTGTGACTTGGTCTGGGTGATGCTGCCGTGGGAGGGGGATTGGACTGGATGATCTTTTGAGGTCCCTTCCAATCCCTGATGTTCTGTGAGTCTGTGAATACTTTCTCCCTCCTGTAAGGAGACAAACAGCCGATGAACTCACTGAAACCAAAACTGCCTCTTCAGTGGGTCTTTTGGGCCCAATTTCCTCTAATTCTATGAAGTCCGAGCGGATCAGACGCGTTGCTTGCCGATGCTCCTTCACTCTCTATGACTTCTCTTTCTTTAATTTCCAGAAAGGCCGAAATTCAACGCTAACTGCTACTTGTCAGTCACAAGGGGGAAAAGGGTGCAATTCTCATTTCAGGAGGACTGCAAAATGGAGCAATTTCCACCCGTGTTTCCCACAGATTGTAGCTACGATTCAGATCTGCTTCTCCTAGGAAATGGCCACTTTCAGAGGCTTACTTTCCTTCTTCTTTCCTTCCCTGCTGCTTGTCTTTCAAGCAGAACATTACACCTAAGTTGTTTGAAGCAGAACGTGTCATTGGCAGCTGCTCAGACGGTGAGCAGTTATGGCAGCAGGTGCTGCTCCTGTCATCACCTACGAGATTGACGCAAGGGTATGGAAGCTGTTCTTTGCCCAACAGGAACCTAACGACTTCTGTGGTTGTCAGAGCTTTTGATGCGGTGCACACAGTCTGGGAGCTGCTGTGGACCTTAAGCGGTTGCCTTTGGCGACGCTTCCTTCCTTGGTATCAGACGAGCAGCTGAGACTGGCCAGCAGCACCTCACCTCAGCCCACGCAGGCTCTGCAACCTGCTTCTTCGCTCTGACTAACTTCTTGTCCAGCAGAGCTCTTTCACACACAAATTTCTGAGCCTGCAGCTCTTAGATCTGATGAGGGGACCCTTTTGTCTTCGTTAATTGCTCCTCAGTCCTCAGATCGAAGCGATGTGCTTTAACTGGCTTTATGGAAACGACAGGTACATCTCAGCAAGGGAAGGCTTTGGGCTGTTTGATGGAATCAGCTTTTGAAAGGTGCATATTGTCTTCTTTCTCAAGGCAGCATGCTTGGCTCGGTGCATGACGTGCTCCTAGGAGCCTTTCACTACTTAAATCTTCCCTGATGAACGCAGCAGCACACGGAATAGACGATTGGTTTGCCAGGCAAAGCCCCCCAGATCCTTTCACATCATTCTCTGCTAGTTTCCCCATCTTCCTGCTACCAAAACACTGCACAGAAACCAGGCATTTTAAAAGTTCACTTACACAGTCCTGCCTGGATCCTAAAGGAGAATGGAAGGAGGTCAGTATTAGTCTGGTGTCACCATCACCATTAGAAAAGGACTTGTAGTTGAACTCAAACTTTATGTCCTATTTTGGTGGTTACCCATTGCAACGATGACCTGTCTTTGGAGACTTCCTGGCCACGACCAAACTTTCTTGTCGTTCTGCAGGTGAATCTGGACTTTCAAACCAAAGAAGCCACGAGCCAGCACATCGAGCAGCCCATCATCACCACCTTCGATGTGGCACAAAGCACAGTCTACAGGCTGATGGAGCAAGACAGCTACCCACGCTTCCTCAGATCTGACCCCTATTTAAATCTGGTTAAGGGGAGGAATCCTGCTCGTCCTACCCTGAGGAGACGATCGCGGTCTTTTACCGTCAATGACTTCCAGGGTGTGCGGCCGGACTTCACCATCTGGTAACAGGGAAGCTCAATCCTCTTAAATCCATAGAATCATAGAATCACTCGGGATAGGAAGGGACCTTGAAAGACCATCTAGTCCAATCCCCCCGGCCACAGCAGGATCCCCCAGACCAAGTCAAGCTACTGCAGCAACTTGTGTGAGTTTTAAGTCCTGTAGATGACTGAAGAGCAAAGTTACGTGCTCCTACACCAGGCCAGAGCTCTGTAGCTGGGGATTCTCCCCACTTACTATGGAGAACATGTTATGCTGTCACATATATGCAGTCTATAGATGCATTAAATAGACAGGCACTATATAGATGTGTACATAGATAAAAACATCATCATTTCTTTCCTACAGGCAACACACTGGCCAGACAGATCACGTCAATGAAAAATTCAGCTTTTTTTTAAGCTAGAGCTGCACTTGGAAGGGAAAAAAGCAATGAGTTGCCTGCATAAAAATGCCATTTGATAATATCCACCGTGCGTCCGGGGCCGGCGTTGTTTGGGACAGCATCTCGTCACAGCTAGCATCTCTGTGCCTCCACTTTGCACATATTTATGAGTCTGCAGCATTTCCTACACGGAGTACAGAGTTACCTCCTCACACAGCAGAACATGAAGGGACAGTATCAGGTTTAATGTTAAGTTCATTTGAACTATTTGGAAAAGCAACCTGAACATGAGCAGCTCTTGGACTGTGGCAGAATTAGAACCTTCAGTTCCAGCTGTCATTAACATCATCTCTATGGTTACAGAGGAGGAAGGAGAAATTATAGAATCATTAGGGATTGGAAGGGACCTTGAAAGATCATCTAGTCCAATCCCCCTGCCACAGCAGGACCACCTAGACCCAGTCACAGAGTCAGTCAGATCTCACCTTTGATTTCTTTACTACCGAAGCCACATATATCCTTGTCACAGCCAGCTGGCCTGACCTTCCCTTTCCAAATTGATGCAGACATACCTTGAAATGGGGGCAAGTCTTGAACTCTGAAGCACTGGTTTAGTTTAGCAAGTGGCTGTAGGGTTTAATTCTGTGACTTATGTATTTGGCTGCTTTGCACAGAGTTTCAGTTTGCTCCCTTCTCTTCCCCTTTCTGTAAGCAAAGAGCTGCAGCTCCTGAGGATGGGGTTTTGTGTTGATTACTAACTGGGGCTATACACGAAGTGCTTCATCTGAGGGTTTTGGTGTCTGCTTCACTAACTTGCAATAAATCTGAAGTGATCTGCTTTAGAAGTTGTCAGGGCTCTGTTTGTCACTCACTGATGTCATTCCAACCTAGCTGCAATCACTGCCATTCCAGTCAAAAGTGTGACTGTGCACAGAGACCTGAACTTTGCTGCTGTGTCACAGTGACCTGGGAACCATCTCCAGGCTCTTACTTCACCCAGGAAACAGGCAGCAAACACATTAGTAGCTATGAGGGTATGATCCCTTCCCTTTCAGTGATCCCCAAGCACCAGGCACATGCTGTTTCTAACTGTAAGCAGTCAGGTCCTGGGCACAGCAACTCAGGAGCACGTGAGATGTTTCTGGTAGCACTGACACCATATTTCAGGCTCTTCAAGAGTTAAAAAGGCAGCCTCTGTTTTTTACAATCTGTCGACAGTCTTGTTGTCACTGCTGTGAGTGTCCCTCATACATGAATCAACTCTGACAGACTGTTCTGTTTCTGATTGGGGAACCCCTAGTCTTGCCAACAGTGTCCGGGTGCCAAACTTCACAGATACTTAAAATCACAGAATCATTAGGGATTGGAAGGGACCTCAAAAAATCATCCAGTCCAATCCCTGCTGCCACAGCAGCATAACCCAGACCAAGTTGCTCAGGAACATGGCCAGGTGGGTTTGGAACATCTCCAGAGAAGGAGACTCCACAACATCCCTGGGTAGCCCCTTCCAGGGCTCTGTCACCCTCACTGGGAAGAAGGTGCTTCTCACATTCATATGGAACCTCCTCTGTCCCAGCTGACACCCACTGCCCCTTATCCTGTCACTAGATGACACTGAGCAGAGCCTGGCTCCTTCCTCCTGACACCACCCCTCACATATTCAGAGACATTAATGAGGTCACCCTTCAGCCTCCTCCGACCTCATCTCAATAGAACCAGCTCCCTCAGCCTCTCCTCATCAGGGAGGTGCTCCACTCCCTTCATCCTCCTCGTTGCTCTATGCCAGAAAATAGGCACATTCCCATGTTTTATGTTGCTAACTTCATCAGGAGACAGGTCTGAGAGCAGAGACCCCCGGGAGCTGCCGGTGGCGTAAGCCCTGCACACGTGCAGCTTGACTCTAGGCTGGTGCGTTACGACACTTCATACCAGCTGAGAATCCACACCTTGCCTCTGCCCCGGATGAAATAAATGAAATAGAAATGTTTCCTTAATGCTGTCCCCAAACCCAAACAAATTACAAACACAGCACCTCGAGGAAGGCTTTTCTGCCTTAGCAGCAAACCAGCTGCTAGTCGAAGAGGGGCTGAAACGATAAACGCGGGTCGGCAGGCGCCCTGTGTTTCGTTTCACAGGCACATGGAGAACGCTGCTTATCTCCAGGAGGCCTTCCTCAAGAACTGTGGGTCTGCCATCCTGACACGGCTGGTCTCTCTTGGGAGTTTTAGGCTGGAAACAGGACATTCCCTGGTAGCTGTTTGTGCTCGTGTGTTTCGCAGAGATAATGACAAGCTACAGCTGAATTTACAGCAGACTCACGCCGCAGGAACTACTGCACAAAGAAAGGCAAGATAACTTTGGAGAAAGGAAGGCAAAGGGTGCAAAGATAAACTAACATGACACCATTAGCATCCTCTTGGTTAGCTGAGCTAGTGCAGAGGGTACACGAAGCCTGTGGGGCAAGTGTTTTTGCTGGGGAGTAGCGTATGCAGCGGCTTTCTAGATTCGTGTGTGCCATTCAGCATTCGGTAGGAGCTCGCCAAACACTCCTCTTACCAGCACAACAGTGGACCTTACACAACCCCTTCACTTTGCTGTATTAGGGTTGGAAGGGGTCTTCAACGGCCATCGGGTCCAACCCTCCTGTTCAAGCAGGACAGAACTTACTGAAAAGCGTAACTGCCTACAAAGCCTAAACCAAGCTACACGAAAACACGTCGAGATGGGTTTTAAATGTCTCCAGAGAAGTGGACTCCACAACTCCTCAGGCAACCCGTTTCAATATTTAATAGCCCATACTGTGAAGATGTTTTTTGTCGTATTGAGATGAAACTTCCTGTGTTTCCACCCATTAGCCCTTATAGTCAAAGAATCACAGAACATGAGGGATTGGTAGGGACCTCGGAAGATCATCTAGTCCAATCCACCTGTAGATCACCTAGACCAAGTCACACAGGAACATGTCCAGGTGGGTTTTAAATGTCTCCAGAGAAGGAGACTCCACAACTACCCTGGGCAGCCACTTCCAGTGCTCTGTCACTGTTCCAGTTCCTTCTGATATGTATATGGAACCTCCTCTGTTCCAGCTTACACCCACTGCTCGTGCTATCACTAGAGGACACTGAGCAGAGCCTGGCTCCATGCTCCTGACATCCACCTTTCACATATTTACGGAAGCCTCCAGACCCAAGTCCAAGGGAAACGATCCATTCACTTGCACAGCACAAAAGTCTGTCTCCTACCTCAATACTTAGGCCCAATTAGACGCATTAAATTAGCTGAATTAGAATCTGTTGCTCTTGAAATCAAAACATGTCACCTGAAGGGCAGAGTTTGCTTCAGTGGAAAATCAATACCAGCTCATTTCCTTATGCAAAGCACCGCCGTGCACACTGCAGACAAGCAGAGCTGCCCCTGTGGAAAAGAAAACACTGTTGTGAGTGGATGGTGCTGTGCAGCGCTATTGGAAGGTGGGCATTTGCATCATGCTGTGATTAAAATGCATTTGCATCCTGTGTGACAGGCATTTCCATGTTACTAGGATGCCAGCAGTGCCCACAGCATCGCAGTTTCTCCCAACATAAGAAATGCAGCCAAGCCTCTGCTTGCTTGAGCTGCTTGGACCGGCAGAACAATAGCTTCTTGTTTTCCTGCTGGGCTGGCACTCTGCAAGACAACACTATCCAAGGAATCTGGGTACGGAATGGATTTGAGAGCAGCCAAGAGCTGAAGGGCAATAACTTGCTGAATCCGAGCCAGGGGAAACACCAGATGAGCTACTGGAGAGTGTGACCTTGTCTCACGTTGCACGGGGTGAGTACGAGGAAGCCTTTTAGGACCAGGTCTAAATGAAGGTCATTCCTCAGGTGAGCGCACCTAAAGGCTGAACACAGGCAGATGAGCATCGAGCTCGGATGTGGGGCAGAAGAACAGAACAGGATTTGCCTTAGTCCCCTAAACTGCTCTTCCTAAAAGAGAGGAATTCAGTGAAATTAATGTTGGGTGATAGCTGAAGAATAAAAGATGGTTATCTGTAAGAAGTCCACCAGAGAGCCAAGAAGTTCAGGGGAGTCAAGCATTCAATAAACCAGTAGTCCTTAGCAAGAAATATTGTCAAGGGAGGAAATGTTTAAGCTGTCTACATATATTTATACTATATCCACACTCATTTTGCTACAGTCAGGGCACTCAAAAAGTCTCTTCCAAGGAGTTTTGTTAAAATGGCCACTGCTAATTAGCAAGACAAGCTTCTGAAAGGAACTTCTGCAAAGGAAGTGCTAAAACCAGCTTTGGGTACTCACCTGCTAACTGCTCTGCTCCTGCTGTCACACCACCTTCAGCTGGAAGATCAGTCGGAAACAGAAATCCTGCCCCACCTGTGACAGTCAGACCCTGGAACACAAAATGCCAGTGAAGTGAGTTCTTGTTTATGGTACCTTTACACTTTCTCAGTCTATGGGACGGGCCGACTGACTTTGGAATAGCCTGGATGCCTTTGCTTCCTTTTCAAAGCAGATACAGTTACTCTGATTCCTCGTTCCCATTGCCCCCTGTCCCATCACCAGATGACCTGGAGAAGAGCCTTTATGGCAGCAATTGTAGCTGCTGCTGCACAACGTGGTGACACTGTCACTCAGCACTGTGTCAAAGTACAGTTAGAGGACACCAGTCCGAGCGATGGGATGGCTGTGGAAGCCAGATCTCAGACTAACCTGTGTGCTTCACAGCAGGGTTTTGACAGTTGACCTCTCAGAGTATTCTCAGGAATGTCTGTTGTAGAATTCTGGGGTGAGTGGTTTTGTAAATTAAGGAAACCTCTAATATCTGACCAATGTACCAAACACTTTGCTCAGCATCATCTAGTGATAGGACAAGGGGCAGTGGGTGTCAGCTGGAACAGAGGAGGTTCCACATCAAGATGACAAGGAACTTCTTCCCAGTGAGGGTGACAGAGCCCTGGAAGGGGCTGCCCAGGGGGGTTGTGGAGTCTCCTTCTCTGGAGATGTTTCAAACCCGCCTGGACGTGTTCCTATGTGACTTGGTCTGGGTGATGCTGCTGTGGCAGGGGGGTAGGACTGGCTGATCTTTCAAGGTCCCTTCCAACCCCTAATGATTCTGTGATTCTTCCTGGGGGAATAATCACACGGCCAGTGTCAAGTAAGCCTGAGTCCACATAGCCTGAGTCAAGCAAGCTTTTTGAGCCTACGAGGTTCCTTAGAGTCTAAAAAGAAGTCACCTTACCAGTCAACCTTATGTTACCGGGCGCGCAGGGTAACCTGAGCGAAGGGTAACCCACCCTGCTCGCTCACGAAGACAGCCAAGCCGTGGTGCAGCCACCACAGACTGCACAGGGAAAAGACCACAATACTATTGTCAAGGATAGATGTTGTTTCCACAGGTCAGACGCCGGGGAAACGATGGCCTGGTCCGAGTCTGTGGATACAGTACTAGCTAATAAAGGTGAGACATTCAATGCTACCATTTTGCAAATGTCTGGCAAGCCAGTTTGCCCCAACGGCATTGTCCGAGCTGCAAACACTTCTGGTCAATGCTTAAGGGACTGCTGAGAAGGCTGAAGGGCTCTGAGCTTTCTTCTCCTGAAGATAATGGTTGCTACAGTCTCTGTGCAATGGCTTCTTTTTCAAATCAAATAGTATTGACTTGGCTAACAAGTTGGGTCTGTTTGGCCTTGAGATGAGGAGGCTAGGGGGTATCTCCTAAATGCCTGTAAGTATCTAAAGGGTGAGTGTCGGGAGGATGGGACCAGACTCTTCCTGGTGGTCTCCAGTGATAGGACAAGGGTTTAAAGTAAAAACGTAGGAGATTCAATTAGAACATAAGGAAAAACTTGTTCACAGCGAAGGTGACAGAGTCCTGGCCTGGGCTGCCGGAGAGGTTGTGGAGTCTGTCTCTGGAGACATTCAAAACCCACCCGGACTCTTCCTGTGGGATCTGCTGTAGGATAACCTGCTTGGCAGTGGTGTTGGACTACATGATCTCCAGAGGTCCCTCCCAACTCCCACCATTCTATGAACACAACAACGTTTGGGTGCTGTCAGCAGTTTTTCCCAAGAGCATGCAATGTGGATTAAAACAATCTCTTCCAAGCAAATCTTTGCTTCAGTTTTTTTCTTGAAAGCACAAAATATGCCAAAGAAGCAACAAAGACTTTATTGAGCCACGTGTTAAATGCTGTTTGAAAGGACATGGATGTGCTCTTCAGGCAGCACAACCTCTGTTCTGAGAGAAGCACGCTACCACATTCTGAGTTCATTCTCTGCTGCTTCTTAGAGCAGGGCTTAGCCTCTCAGCCCTCATTTTCTAGCTGGCCACAGAGCCTCTCGCAGAGCACAATCTCCACGTTCCCCTTTTGACTAGTCTGTCAGTGTTGGAGACAACAAGCCACAGCAGGCAGGTATGAGGAGCATTCCTCAGTCCCTCACTCTCTCAGGGAACTCTCACTGCCGCCTTATCATCACTATAGTTTGTCCGCTATTTAGTTCTCCTGTAACAGCCTCTTAAGCCCAACTGCCATCTCACAGGCAGGAGAAACAGTTCCAGGGACGTGTTACACCATGTGTAATGCACATACACACAACCCCCTGTGCATGCACATGCCTCTGCACCCATGCATGCACGTACACACACCCCCGTGCATGCACGTACCTCTGCACCCATGCATGCACGTACACACACCCCCATGCATGCACGTACCTCTGCACCCATGCATGCACGCACACCCCTGTGCATGCACGTACCCCTGCACCCATGCATGCACGTACACACACACCCCCTGTGCATGCACGTACCTCTGCACCCATGCATGCACGTACAGACACCCCCCTGTGCACGCACGCACCTCTGCACCCGTGCATGTGCACACAGACATCTAATCTGCACTGGTCTTTCCGTTTCCCTCTACCCACCCCTCACTCGTTTTTCCCCAGACGGCTTGGCAGCTTTTAGGATATTTCTGAAGTCAGAGTTCAGCGAGGAGAACGTAGAGTTCTGGTTGGCCTGTGAGGACTACAAGAAAACCAAGTCCTCCACAAAGATCGCTGCGAAAGCCCGGAAGATTTACTCTGACTTTATACAAGCTGATGCTCCAAAGGAGGTAAAGACGTATTTAAATGTATTAAATATGATCCTGCTGTGGCAGGGGGATTGGACTAGATGATCTTCCAAGGCCCCTTCAAATCCCTAATGATTCTGTGATTCTAATTGCTACTGCACAGGGTTTGGTTTGGCAAAAAGATGAGGTAACCACAAGCAGGCTGCCCCTTCTTGGTTCCAGAGCTGCTATCTGTTTAAGAGCCAAACACAATTAGAATTCAGCACACTGGAAAATGAAGGGATGACCTTTCTGCTTATTTGCCTGCAGGAGGGTGTCTGGGAGCAAATTCAAATGCAGACTGTGACTTGTACGTGAGCAGACCTCAGCTTTCTAACCACACTGACGCTGGTTTTGCGCCTCCTTTCCTCCTACAGATCAATATTGACTTCCACACTAAAAATCACATCTCCCAGAATATCTCTGAGCCTACACTCACCTGCTTTGACGATGCTCAGAAGTTAATCTATAGCCTCATGGCAAAGGACTCTTTCCCCCGCTTTCTAAGGTCAGAAGCATACAAGGAGCTACTAAAGAAACGACAGAACAGAAACCAGAAGAGGTGGCTCCTGTTTTCCTGAGAAAACACCTGAAGGATTTTGAATTTGTAAATATTTCCAACTGCAGCTCAGTGCAGACAATATTTACGGAAGTGGCTCTGCAAACCCGCTCTAGGAATCGCCGCTGCCGACTTGTTTTCACGACCAAGGCGCGCGGTACTTTCTAATAGCAGTGGAGAAGCAGTCAAGGGACAGGATGGAACGTGCTCAGATGTTGAAGCTGCCCTCTCAGTAAACAAGCTTGCCATTGATGATTTTTCCATCGCTTCCTTCGTTCGTCACAGTGTTTTCACATTTTTAAGCAGAATGTTTGGGTTTTCTGGTTTGCTGTTGGTTTTTCTTTCGAAGTATGGCCTCAAAAATAAATCCCTCTCAGGGGACCTGAATACCCTTACTTATTCATTCATCATCTTATTTATAATGTGAAAAGAAATCTACAATCCTATTTTAAGCATCTTTTACACCGAATCAAAACCGGAGAAGGAGAAATGTTGTAGATAACACACTATGATAATATTTAAAAAACAGGCAGCTGCTCTATTACAAATGTTCCTGGCAGCCAGAGAAAATGAACATTTTATAACACAGCTGCCTACAGGATCACAGAACATGAGGGGTTGGAAGGGCCTTCAAAAGATCACCCAGTCCAATCCCCCTGCCACAGCAGGATCACCCAGACCAAGTCACACAGGAACATGTCCAGGCAGGTTTGAAACGTCTCCAAAGGAGACTCCACAACCCCCCTGGGCAGCCCCTTCCAGGGCTCCATCAGCCTCACTGGGAACAAGGTCCTTCTGATATAGATATGGAACCTCCTGTGTTCCAGCTCACACCCACTGCCCCTTGTCCTATCACTAGATGATACTGAGAACAAAGGGTCTTAACTGTCTTCTGTTATTGTAATTAGGCTGATGTCCCGCCACAGCTTAGGTAGGCACTGCTTTTTCATACCCACCAGCTCAAGTTCTTCTTGCCCCCTGCATTTATTTCTGTTTTCTTTCTTCCCCAGTACTGCCAGTTAACAGAGCAGCGAACACGATCACTGAGGCTGAGCTACTAGGAGGATGTGGGTTCCTTTTGCCATCCCGCAGCTAACTTTCATTTTGCAATGATATTTCAGTGGAACATTGCAGCTTCCGCCTGCAGCGGGGCCGTGGTGTCCTCTCAGCACCGGGAGATTGCTGCTGGGTCAAGTCACAGCAAAGACAGCCGCCAGAATTGCTAACGTGGCATCATGTACTTAAAAATGGAGCAAGTCATTGTCCCTTGACAAAGCCCGTTCTCACTTGCACACATAGGAAGAAGTGGGATCACATCTCCTTTCTCCGTAGAGCAAACTAAGAAGGAATGATTTGCTCTACCAATCATTGATCTAGCAGCATCACCCAGACCAAGTTGCACAGGAACACATCCAGGTGGGTTTTAAATGTCTCCAGTGAAGGAGACTCCACAACTCCCCTGGGCAGCCTGTTCCAGTGCTCTGTCACCCTCACAGTGAAGAAGTTCCTTCTCATATTGATGTGGAACCTCCTCTGTTCCAGCTCACACCCACTGTCCCTTGTCCTATCACTAGATGCCACTGAGCAGAGCCTGGCTCCATCCTCTGGACACCCACCCTCCACACATCTATAGACATTAATGAGGTGACCCCTCAGCATATTCACCCCATTCAGTAAAATACATCAGGACCAGCTGCCTCTGCTCTGCCTAGAGACTGTCACTGCTGATATCTCTTCTCTGTCCCAAATGAGAGGTTGCCTTGTAAGGCCTTGTGTCCTACTGCTGAGCGCTGCCATTTGCATATCAAATGAGCAGAGCTGGGTTTGTCTCTTGGTCTGTATCTGTTTCCATTTAGGTTTGCATGGAGGTTATTTTTAGTCCTGTGAGTAGCTTCCCTGGTCTGCACAGCAGTCCTGGAAAGGCAAACAAAAGCATGCACTCATGAAAAACCACTCTCTTCCTGATGTGGTGGTTATGACTTCAAGGCTCATGAACCCCAAAAGAAAGGAGCAAATATTCCTTCCATAAGTTGTGTTTCTTGAACGATTTCAAACATACTGTGATGTCTTCTAGACACCGTGGTTTAGCAGAGAAGAGAGGGTGGGAAGAGGCCACCAAGATGTATGATTTGGTGTTTGGATGGAAGAACAATTCTTACCCGTGTTGGCAGCAACAACTCTGACAAATACAGCGAGGGAGGATACAGCTCAGTCTCCCACAATGCTCAATCATCCCTAGGCTGAAGATCCCAAGTGTGCTTGCCCTGCATTTCACTCTTCAATTCTTCCTCAAATCCCAGTGGCAAAAATCCTTTTTATTAAAAATAGAATCTTTTTTTGTGAAGGGTGGGTGTCAGGAGGATGGAGCCAGGCTCTGCTCAGTGTTGTCTAGTGATAGCACAAGAGGCAATGGGTGTGAGCTGGAACAGAGGTGCTCAGCAGATCAAGAGAGGTTCTTCTCCCCCTCTGCTCCGCCCTGGGGAGACCACATCTGGAGTGTTGTGCCCAGTTCTGGGCCCCTCAGTTCAAGGACACAGAGCTGCTGGAAAGCATTCAGCATAAAGCAATGAGGATGCTGAAAGAAGTGGAACACCTCCCTGGTGAGGAAGGGCTGAGGGAGCTGGGTCTCTTGAGCTTGGAGGAGACTGAGGGGTTCTGATGATCTAGTCACAGATGTCTCTGCCACTAACCCTAACAGATACCCAACATCCAGGACTCAAGGGGCATTTGCTTCTCAACAGACAAGAGATAAAAAGGCTGAACTAGTTTGCTATTTAAAACATGATAGTCAACAGAGAAGGTGCATAGGCAAATCCAGGCTGAACGGGCTGACAACAGAAAAGCCCTAAAATGTTCCTGACACCGTAAAATGACAAAATAAACCTGGAGATGGCAGATAAGATGCTGTGAGGAGACACTATGAAGCTACTGCTTTTATTGCTAATATTTTTCTGAGTTCTGTGCTCTGTCTCAGCATAAGGTCTCCCCTCAACCTCCTTTTCTTCAGACTAATCAGTCCTATCTCCCTCATAAGGTTTGTCCTCCACAGCCTTCTCCAACCTTCTCGTCCTCTGGACCTGCTCCAGTACCTCGATGTCTTTGCTGTATTCAGGTGCCCAAAACTGAACCCCTACTCAATTCAAACCTGTTTTAAATTTTTACAGTGCCATCGCTTGTCCTGAGGCACCACCAGCAAATATTAATAGTTCCAAATGGATTTGAATTTAATTTCCAGATGAAATGGACTGGATTTTGATCTAAGCTCAATCACTCATCCTGTTGTCGTTGGATAAAACAGCAGCAGTGGAAGGCCATCGTATTTATGGAGTTTCTTACTAGAGCTCAACCTCGTGTGACGGCATAAAAGAGGGGTTTGGGTCAGATGGTAAGTCCAACATAATCCAGGCTAGGCAGACTCAGTAATGGCTATAAATATGTGAAGGGTGGGTGTCAGGAGGATGGAGCCAGGCTCTGCTCTGTGATAGGATCTAGTGATGTGATAGTGATCTAGTGATAGGACAAGGGGCAGTGGGTGTGAGCTGGAACAGAGGAGGTTCCATATCAGTATGAGAAGGAACTTCTGCACCGTGAGGGTGACAGAGCCCTGGAAGGGGCTGCCCAGGGGGTTTGTGGAGTCTCCTTCTCTGGAGATGTTTAAGACCTGCCTGGACTGTTCCTGTGTGACTGGATCTAGGGGATCCTGCTGTGTCAGGGGGATTGGACCGGATGATCCTTCGAGGTCCCTTCCAATCCCTAATGATTCTGTGATTCTGTGATGGGTAAAGGGGGGCACAAGTGGAGGACTCTCGTTTTAAAAAGTGTTCCTCTGGTCCTCTAGAGTCTGCACAGGTTTCTGTGAGCTAATCAAAGGAACATTTACTGCCATTAAGTACTTTACCCTAAAAATGCATCCATTTTCGGCTCAACCATATCTGCGGGTTTAAAAATTCTGAAAGGAAAAGCTTCTGTTTCTTTTTCAGGCCAAGTGTTTGTTTGATCAATTGATTTTTAGAACAGGCAGAAAATACGAAGTTATCGATACCATCCTCTGTGAAAACAGGTTTTTACGCCTTGGTAATCAACATCTGTTGGGCTGTTTGTCTAAGCATTCGCTAGGCAAAGTTGTTCTGGAGCTGTTTCCATCCAGGCCACAAAGTTTTCTGGTTTTATCTTGGAAGAACATCACACCTGTCTCCTATTTCGGTGTTACTGCTCATTTTTATGGTAATTATGCCTTTCAAATTGTCCTCGGAATTGATCTTTGGTTGGCAGTCCCATGAAAAAAGAGATTCGACAAAAGGAATTACAGCCCATTAGAGAGCTCCTTGAAGTTCCTCAATTATATGAAAGTGAGGGGAATTCACATGCAAATGAAGTCTGCAGGCATTAAAAAGGGAGGTAGTACAACTTAATTGCAGATAAACTGCACAGAGACAGCAGAACAATGGAAGGGGGGAAAAAAGTCATGAGCTTCAGAGGTGTTCATCTAATGGAGCTGAGGGAAGAGAGCTTGAAAGGCAGCCCAAAGGACAATGTGCACCTTGGCAGAAGAGCTTGTTCCTTCAGACGCACACGCTAACTCTTACCCAACTCACCTACCAAAGACATAGGATCATTAGGGATTGGAAGGGACCTCCAAAGACCATCTAGTCCAATCCCCCTGCCGCAGCAGGGTCACCCGTGTGAAACCCCTCCAGGCTTTTGCTAACACAAAGTTGATGCTCAATTCCCACGCAGCAAAACTGCCCCAGCTGCTTGTTCACTTGACCAGTAAGTCCCCCAGCACCCGCAGATCAATGTCTTTATACGATTCAGGCCCCCCTGTCTTTCACTATTAGTTGGAATAGATTACAGCGGCTAATGTACGAGAGAAGGAAGATGAAAAATCAAGATGAACATCAAGATGGACATCATCCAGACTGATCTGCTAGTTAACCAAGATTAATTTGCTGACTTCAGCAGGACAACACTTAATCTGCTTAAGTCTCAGCACCTAGCAGTCTATGTCGAGCAATTTTGGCAGGAGAGCTCACTGCGGGGTGTTAGGGTCCTTCTGAAGCAGCACTGCAGAGAGAGGTTCCAACTGCTGGTGCATCTGCAGGAGCAAACCAAAGACCTGCAGAGAGCATTTCTGCAGCACTACAGGGCCCTGACTGAAAACACAGCCATGGTCTGTACCACACCTGTTTTAGATCACACCTATTAAGAAAATACAGTACAAAAAGACATCTTACAAAATCCTGTGGTACCATCTTGTGGCAGCTTCTCAGATGGCACTGCTGGCATTGAGACTGAATGACTGGAAAGTGGAATTAGAACAACTAGCACTGGCTCTGATCAGGGCCAGTGTCAAAGCTGGGAAGCAAAAAGACATGAACTCTGGGATTTCCTGCCTCCATTGAGTCTCACAGATGAGTGACAGTGCTTCCAACTCTGGGATCCAGAAACAAAACCAAATCTCTTCTGCAGGTGGGCGATCGGAGAAGATCTGTGAGGTGGGACTGACTGAGAGCAACCCTATCTGTGGAACCACATCCTTGTCCCTGTAAGCACATCCCTGTCTGTGGGATGTCTCTGGAAGATGCTGAAAGCAGGCCAGCATCAGCAAGCAAAAAGAAAAAAGAACTAGCAGTTATGGAGGAGCCCAGGTTCTCCCTGTTTTCTCACAGAACTGCAAAGAGAAGGGAGCCAGTGAGAGGGACACAGAGGTGACACGAGGGACAGCAGTTTCTGCTGTCCTGATGTTAAGAGGAAGGCATGGAGAGCTCCAGAAGGCAAGCAGGCATGTAACTCAGCTGCCATGGTTGAGATGAGCTTGTGGAAAGGACAGCAAAAATCCAGATGCTGCTAAGTGGGCTGAGACATCAGACTAAAATAAAAGCTTTACTTTAGGTGTCATAGCTGGGCCAGTAGCTTATTAGCCCCTCTGCAATCTTCTGGTCTGAAATCCATTTCAGGGACACCAAAGTGTAGCAAACAGTCCTGTTCTCACGGACCGTTTGGTCTGCTTCTCCCAGTCATCTTCATCCTCCTTTCCACATCACTGCAGGAAATGAGCCTTCTGCTCTTAAACAAGACTCACCATCTGTTTAGACTTTGTGCTTTGGTTTAGGTCCATCTCAGGGTATTGAAGTTAAGGTACAAATTCATCTCCTACAGCTTTGACTGATTCGAAAACACAGAGCAGGAAGGAGAATTTCTCTTGTTTGAAAATGGTAGTTAACAGGTTGTTTATTGTATGCACAAGGAAGCTCTGGGTTTCTTCAAAGCAGTGCTTCGTGTTTGCCTCACGCCAGCTCGTGCTCACATGGGCTCCTGTTTCGTTCACTAACTGAGAGCATCAATTTCAGTGTAAAATAGATTGGAAACGGTCGGAGAAACTAGGAGGGAGTGAGCCAAGGGCTTTGGCTCTGTGAGGTCTGCCACAGAATCACAGGACATCAGGGATTGGAAGGGACCTCGAAAGATCATCCAGTCTAATCCCCCTGCCACAGCAGCATCACCCAGACCAAGTCAGACAGGAACACATCCAGGTGGGTTTTAAACATCTCCAGAGAAGGAGACTCCACAACCCCCCTGAGCAGCCTGTTCCAGTGCTCTGTCACTCTCACTGTGAAGAAGTTCCTTCTCACATTGATATGGAACCTCCTCTGTTCCAGCTGATACCCACTGCCCCACCTGTCACTAGATGCCACTGAGCAGAGCCTGGCTCCATCCTCCTGACACCCACCCTTTCTAGCACCCTGCTTGACCGTTCTCAGGTGAAACCCAAAGGGAAAAGCACTTGGATTATCTGTTAGACCAACTGAATGAAGGTTGGCAATAAAAATGAAAATGCCAAAAGAGCAGATGTTTGGGTCAAACTGAGGAAAAAGCTTAAAGCTTAGTTGTCAGCTGGAAGATAGGAGGTTCAACAGGAATATCAGAAGGACCTTCTTCACAGTGATTTATAAAAGACCATCGGAGGGCCTGTCCCATGATCAGAGTGAACACAGTGGCTCCTGAGGCAGTCTGCTGGCTACTAGTCTCTACCAGAACCAGCCGATGTGCATCTTTCACCCTTTTCCTCATTTTCAGAAGCTACCCTGGCAGTGCACACGCCAGCGAGCGCTGCAGCCTGTTGCTATATTAAACATTTTTCCACTCAGTAGGCACTTCTGCACCTGAGACATTTGTTTTTCAGGCTTTCTCACGCACACTTTATAAGGCAATGTTGACTGTGGTCTGTCAAATAATCTTCGCAAACATCCGTCATTTATGGTAGCTACAAGCTCATGCCTTGATGTTCCATTAAATAAGTCATAACTCAAGACAGGAGGAGCAGAAAGGGAAGATATATCAAGCTAATTAAAGGAAGGTTTCTTAGACTGTTTCTGTAACCTTAGCACACTAAGCTCCCATTTATCACTCGATGCTGTGTGCTCGTAACAGACCACATCAAACGTCATCTCCTCAAGGGTGAAGGCCAGTGGAGAAAGTATTCAAACACGCAGTCCCCTCTCAGCTGGTGAGCAGAAAGCCAAGGGCCTCACTGGGGAAGAGGAGTGTTAGGAGGAAACGTGGCCGTGACTGCCTAAGGAGACTGGCAACGAAGCCCAACAGATCCCAGAATCACTCTGGTTGGAAGAGACCCCTGGGTTCATCGAGTCCAACCATCTACCCTACCTTACGAGTTCACTCCTAAACCAGCTGCCTCAACGCCTCATCCACACGATCTTTAAACGCATCCAGGGATGATGACCCAACCACCTTCCTGGGAAGCCTGACCACCCCGTCTGTGAAACAATTCTTCCTAATATCTGTCTGACTGTTGTGGGTTCTTCTGTAAAAGCAGCAGTTTCAGTTCTCCTAGAGTGAAATAGTTGCTGACTTTTCATTTTGTTTTAAGCCAGAACCTTCCCCCGACTTCCCCTTCCCCCCACCCTTGCATTTTTTTCTTGATCTGGGGTATTTTGGTTCTTGAGAGGCTGATTATGTTTGATTCCTTGGCTGTCTCTCCACCCACAGAAGGCTCAAGATGCTACTCAGCGAGACCTTCTGTGCTTTGTTTCATTTGTCTGACTCGTGGGAGGACAGCTTTGGCGCCCTGGCCAACATTTGAGGCTCTTCATCTACCTACGATGTGCAGATGTGACATTTCCACTACTGTGGGTTTCAAGGGCCACCTCAGAAATCATTACAGGCGGTGGTGACTTGCATGGAAAGTACCTGCTAATCTCTCAGTGCTTGCCTCCCCCTTGCCACCCCTCCATCAAGCATCCTGACAAGGTCTGGCACACAGCTGCTTTCCTGCTCAGAGACACCTCCTTCCTCCAACGAGAAGTACAGCTCTAGCTGCGGCACTTGACGCTGCGCCTTTCTGACAAGCTGTGGTGAAAACACTGGAACAAGTGATGGCTGCTTGCTCTGTGGAAACTTCTCTGTTGCCACGGAGTCTTGCCCTGCTGTCCAGCCACTAACTCAGCACTGTCAGATCACCACTAAGCCAGGTTCCAAAGGCGCCGCAGCTACGCGTCTTTCTAAATACCTCAAGCAATGGGAACTCTAACGCCACCCCGGGTAGCCTGTTCCAATGTTTGAAACCCTTTAGTTGAAGAAGTTATTCCTGATATCCAACCTCAACCTGTGTCCTCTATTCCTTTTGCTTGTTACTTGAGAGAAGAGCCTGACCACCATCACTCTACAGCCTCCTTACAGGAAGTTCTAAGGAGCTAGAAGCTCTTCCTGAGCCTCCCTTCCTCCAGGCTAAACAACCCCTGTTGTCTGAATCAGTTCTTCATGGCCCTTGTGCAGCTTTGCTGCCCTTCCCTGGACACAGCCCAGCTCCTCAATGTCCTCTTGGAGTGAGAGGCTCAAGACTGAGCCCAGGATTCAAGATGTGGCCTCACCAGTGCCCAGAACAGGGGACAATCACTTCCTGCTGGCTACATGGGTTCTGGCCACTCTTCCCCAAGCTTGTAGTGTTGCAGGGGATTGTTGTAGCCAGAGAACAGGATCCAGCACTTCATCTCACCGCGCGTCACACCACTGGCCTCAACCAGTAACTTAGCTACTGTGCAAGTTGGGCAGACAGTTGAGAACAT
Source organism: Rhinopomastus cyanomelas (assembly GCA_013400115.1). Lineage (NCBI taxonomy): Eukaryota > Metazoa > Chordata > Aves > Bucerotiformes > Rhinopomastidae > Rhinopomastus > Rhinopomastus cyanomelas. The sequence continues at coordinate 120,105 of VXBP01005923.1, read as the reverse complement.
GAGAATTAGCCTTTGGAAACAAGTTTCATAATTCATTCATCTCACTCTTTAGGAAAACACATCATAGACTCATAGAATCATTAGGGATGGGACCTCGAAAGATCATCCAATCCAATCCCCCTGCCACAGCAGCATCACCCAGACCCAGTCACACAGGAACACGTCCAGGTGGGTTTTAAATGTCTCCAGAGAAGGAGACTCCACAACCCCCTGGGCAGCCTGTTCTAGGGCTCTGTCACCCTCACTGGGAAGAAGGTCCTTCTCATTTTTATATGGAACCTCCTGTGTTCCAGCTCACACCCATTGCCCCTTGTCCTATCACTAGATGACATTGAGAAGAGCCTGGCTCCATCCTTCTGACACCCAGCCTTCACATATTTATAGACATTAATGAGGTCACACCTCAGTCTCCTCTTCTCCAAGCTCAAGAGACCCAGCTCTCATCATCCAGGTACAGAACCTAGTTTGTTACCTGGTTTACTGCTTTTGAGGACTCTGCCTCAATGACTCAGATCACTTAAGGTCAGGCACAATAAAAACATTCTTGAAGTTTAAAAACCTAAAACAAACAATAATTTGCAGGGAAGAGCATTTCAAAAAATTCAGGTTTGCAGTAGCTACCAGCAGGGGACAGCAAGTCTTTGGATATAACACAGATTTAGCTGCTTATCTGCTCTGAAGGACAGTGCTTCTGAAGTCTTTAGACACCAGGCTTCCAAAAAACAAGAGCTGTGAGTGTTCCAATCCAGCCAGAACTGCAGGGCAGTAACAGCTGAAGACCTGGAGCACTGGTCTCAAGGCTGTTTTAGAACATAAATGCAATGACCATCACACTGTTTCACTTACTAAAATATTCGGGGAGAGAGTGAGGTTAATAAAGATAAGTAGTTTGATTTTGCATACCAAGTTGCACATGAGTTCCTACCAGCCCACAGTTGCTATTTCAGAAGGAGAGAGACCCACCAGTTCAATTTCATAACCGGTAGCCCCGTCCCTGCTGCCTGGGGTGGTGGTTGAGTCACCATCTCTGGATGAAAGACACTTAGATGTAATGTTGGGGGATATGGTTTAGGAGTGAACTTGTAGAGTAGGATTGATGGTTGGACTCGATGATCCCAAGGGTCTTTTCCAACCTAAAGGATGGTATGATTTACCTTCAGGATTTGAGGGTGTCTGTGGTTAGGAAGCTGGCTCACAATCTTGTGTTCTATTGAACGCGGAAGACGTTTCCAAGTGCCTGTAGTCACTTCTGATCGTAGCTGTCCTCCTATGGTTTCACATTCCATGATACCTGACGACACTTGTGTCACCAAGGAGTTCCAGCTTTTTGTGGTTGTCCTCATCACAAGAACAGAAGCTTGCTCTGACTGCCTATCTGAACAACCAGAAAAAACCAGAACCAAAAGATTAGATGAAAGCCTCTTCGGTGCGTTGATACGCTCAGCTGAGGAGGCAGTGCGTAAGACCAGACTTGCGTCTGTCTGGCAGGAGCGTGTGGTTATGTGGGATGCGCCTCTCGATGCAGATTTGCAGACTGCTTGCCCCCAGTTTCCTTTTTTTATGCTTGGGCTCTGTAGCGTGGTTCTGGGTGGAAGTCTTCTGCTTCCGTTTTCACAGATTGGCTAATCAGTCGGGTCTCTTGTTAGTCATTTCACTTGGTCTTTGTGAGCTCATGGTGAGACTTGAACAAAAGCAGTGTAGGCAGCTGACTCGCAGGACTTACAGAATCACAGAATCATTCAGGTTGGAAAAGACCCTTGGGATCATCAAGTCCAGCTATCAACCCTACTCTACAAGGTCACCCCCAAACCAGATCTCCCACCTGATGTTCTATTCTAATGGTTGGGCATTTTAAGAGGATGGAGGAGGTGGGTTCTCCCTACATTCACCTTTGATGTGAAACAGTAGAGTGCACAGAATCATAGAATCATTAGGGATCAGAAGGGACCTCAAAAGATCATCCAGTCCAATCCTCCTGCCAGAGCAGGACCACCTACTCCAAGTCACACAGGAATTTATCAAGCCAGGAAAGCTGTAGGTGTAGTCATGCTTTCTAAGTCTAAAGCTGTAGAAAATGAAACATGGAAGAAAAAAACTCCAAACTTTTCTGGTTTTAATGATCTAAGGAGCAAACAACAAACATCTATGTCTCTGAAAGAAAGGTGAGCTATTGCACTGAGAACCGCAAAGCAGGGTCAGCCAGTGTAAAGCTGCAAAAAATTGATGTGCTTGGGCTACTCATACACTGAGCAAACCATTCCAAAGGCATCCAGCCACACCCAGGCCAGGCTCTTTGACAGCTTCATAAAAGTCAGCAATTCCTGGATGTGTTCCTGTGTGACTTGGTCTAGGTGATGCTGCTGTGGCAGAGGGATTGGACTGGATGATCTTTCGAGGTCCCTTCCAATCCCTGATGATTCTATGGATGTTCACGAAAAAACTCGTGGACTATCAAGGTCACACAGGCTCTTTATGTCACTTGTAGCTTCTGTAATGACTGTTTTACAGTCTCAGTAGGGAGGTCAGAAATGGAAACAGATCAAGAAGCAACTACTCCTACCCTCACTTACAGCTGTCAAAAAAGACAGATGATTCAATTCAGCTGCACACACACAGTGATCTAACACCATCTGACAGTCCCTCATGTATGACCTGATCCTCCTTCATCACCTCAAAACACCACAGAGCCTGTGTCATACGCACCAGGCTTATCCAGACTTTCCAGATGCTCTACTGTATCTCACACGGGAGCAACAGACACGCTTGGCTGAGTCACTGACAGGAACACAGAGAGAGCAAGTTTTGCTCTAAGTCAGACAGGAAATCCATGGCAGACCAGCAACTAGACCCAGTTCGCTTCAGTGTCATCCGTTAAACCATGAGACCCCTGGTGCTGCTGGCAATGAAACTTATTGAACAGGTCACTACTTTCTAGTGCTGGGAAACCACCTCTTTTCTTTCTTATGCATCCTTCAACACCAAAAACCCCCATGCTTTATCTTCCAATCACTCTGACATGACTTCTCAGCTGTGTCGATCCCTCACACTTGGTCCACTTCCTTCTGCTGTTCACAGAATCATAGAATCATTAGGGATCGGAAGGGACTTCGACAGATCTTCTAGTCCTGTCCCCCTGCCAGAGCAGCATCACCCAGACCAAGTCACACAGGAACATCTCTGGGCAGGTTAGGTTTAGTTCTCTGTCTTGTTCTGTTCTCAGGCACAGTTCTCACTGCTGTAGCTGGGCTTTGTGCCTCATTCCTGGAGCCACTGTATGATAGCAAGCAGATGTCTACATCACTCTCAGAGAACCGAGATGCTTTAAATGATGAGCCATTTGCTTCTAAAACCCCCTTTCACATACCCTTGGCCAGTTCTGTATTTGGCACAGCACGGTCACTATGCCACAGTACTTTGTCACTATCACGGAGAGCTTCTGTGAGAGCAGAAGGAAACTGCAAGCTAAACTCTGCCATCAACTTCACGGGGAAAATTACTATCACAGCTTCTTCCTCACCTCACTAAAGGCTACTGACCGGAGAAACTACAGAACTTGGAGTCACTTCACAGAAGACGTGCAGGTTGTGTCAGGGAAATGTCCTTTCACTCTTCTACTCCTTTATTTCTTTCACTCCAACCTCTTTGTTTCAGTAACCTGCAACTGCTACGTCACCCACAGTCCCTCTGCATGCTGCCATCTTCTTGAGGTTCACAGGCAGTGCTGACGTGGGAAATGGGGAGCGGACAGAGATGCTTCATAGAAGGAAAAGGATGAGAGGCCAGAGCTGATGATTGTAAGGGGGAAAAATCCAGGTAAGTTACAGGTTCAGGGTGAGACACAAAACTCTACTATTTTTAGGCAGTCGTGTTATTTACTCGTCTCAGAGGGTCAGCCCTCACTCTTGCAGTTGTCTGTCTTTGGAGAAGAAATTCGTGCAGAGATTCTTTCAGAATGCAAATGCTTGGACTCTTTTCTGAATGCAGGCTACGACAAAGCCAGGCACAAAGGAAGCAGGTGCAAGTCTGAGCCACTGAAAGCAAGAAAGTAAAGTCCTCCGAAGTGACACTTGCAGGAAAAGCAGAGCGGTCTGGAAAGACGCCGGCTCGGGCTCGGACTGCGCCTGTCGATGGATGGGTTGGCTAAACAGCATCCTCATCCAACAGGACATCCACACGCTTTGTAAACTCTGTGTTCCGTGTGCTGCAATGCTTTAAGGTCTGTGATGGTCTCTTGGGTTCAGAGGTCATATTTTTCCAACTGTTTGACTGGAAAGCACATGGAGACTTGGGCTCTGTTATACCACAGCTCTCTAATATTTGGAGTGTTCCATAGCAACACATAGCAAGGCGAGGCCAGACGACAAGTGAAAGTGGTGCCGCTTGTTCGATGAACAACGCGAGGGCAACCACGAAGAAAGAGGCTAGCTTGTGAAAACCAGAGCTCACTACAGGAGGAGACAAAGTGTTTTAGAAAGTGAACGACATGCAAATGGTATCATGAACTTCACATGATGCAGGGAAATGTTATGGGGTCTCTTTCTTTTATTACAACCTGACTTCAGAGGTTGGTTTGCATGAAACAAGTCCAGTGAGGGGTATTAAATATCAGAGTTTCACTGTAGCTCTCTGTTTAGTATATTCTCCTTATATCATCCTCGATGGTCAAATTTGGAGTGGCCATGTCAAGCACAATGTCTTTCTCTGCGGGGATGAGTGTACAACCCACAAGGTACCACGGCAGCCTAGTCCTGTCCCCCTGCCAGGCAGCAGGACTGGCTTTGCCGCCAGCAGCAGGACTGTCTTTGCCTCAGAGGACACACGGATAGACTTGAGTGAGACCACGTGGTTGGCAGGAAACCACCTGCTTGAGTAGCAGAGAAACTGGAGGTTCAGATGCAGTATCAGGATATCTCAGGTGTAAGTTATATATGGAAGGGCAGGAAGGAAGGGTGGTTGGGCCTGACTCTAAGGTGCTGAGTTTCCACAAGAAACAGCCAGCACAATGAAAACGAGGACATTTCAAGTCTTTCTACTGCACACGTTCTAACACCCAGGAATTCAAAGTAGACAGCAGGTGACATTCAAGGTAAAGGACAGGAGACAGAACTACACTCCCTTCACTCCCTGTGCACAAGCAGGGATGGTTTGAAGAGAACATCAGAGAAAACACATGCAGCTCTTAGCTATGTATATACACACCTATATATATATATATATAAACGGAGACTACATGGCTGTCTGCAGCTTTCCCATTTCTTGAGGTAACTTTCTGCTATTTCATCTCTACACAAGGCAAGTACTTTCAGAGGGAGGTGGAGGAACTGGCAGTTTGAATGTGGCACTTTGGTACACGGTCCTCGTTCCAGAAAGTCAGATTTGAAACCTGTGCTGACTTCCACAGCTAATGGTGGCCAACAGCAGACACATGAGGTAGCCAAAGAAGTTCCTAACATGACACAAGCTGGGAACTCCATGCACATGGAAATGTTTAGAGCTTGAGAGACACGAAGGAAAAAGCTGTTGTCATTTCCAGCAGAATGGAAATTTCATCTCCAGATGACCCATAGAAACAAGGAACACTTCACCTGTAGGTTCCCCTCTGATTTCAAGAGCTCTTGGCAGTCCTCCCTTTCACCTTCAAATAAAAACCAATTACACAAGGGCTTCTAGAGAACTAGGGGAACCCCTAAGAAAAATTCCCTTGAATTACTCTGCAGATACTTCAGAAGCAGACAGGGTGATTTTGGATGTGACTGGCAGCTTGCAGAAGTGTTTCTGCGAAGTCAGTTTGTGCTGAGGAAGTGAAAAAGCTAAAAGATTCATGAAAATTCTGGTCACTTGTCCTCCAGAGTCAAGGCTCTGGCCCTCTCCACGTGTGAGCTGAAACACCAAGCTAGGCATGTCCTTCGCTCCAGCTGCCCACAGAACAGAAGGAAGGAGATTTTCCAGGGGGAAGACAGTTATCTGCCACTTGTGGCATTCCTTGCACCAGGTTGGCATTAGACTTCAGATATTTCTGATGCCAGTCAAGGCTGGTTATGCCTTACTGGTTGCAAAAAGAAAACCACCACTGAATTAATCGAGAGTAAAAGCTAACGTTGGGAGCATCTGAAATTCCAAAGTAAAGCAACACCTCAATAATTCTTTGTCAGAGCAGTCCAACACCCAGACTGAGACCACTAAAACCAGCAGCAAGGTTTTCATCTCAGTGGATTCAGAATCTCCTTCGTACATAGCAGAGATTAGATCCAACAGAAAATCCATAAGGGAGACCATCGGCTCCACTACAAGGTGACTACGTGATCTTAGAGAGGAGTGGGTGAAGGGACACAGAGATGGAGCGCTGGGTCAGCTAAGCAGGGCCAGGCCTGGTTTGTACTCGGATGGGGAACAGTCTGGGTACACCAGGTGCTGAAGGCTGACCCTGCTCCAGCAGAATGGGTTGGACTTAGATGATCTTCCGAGGTCCCTTCCAACCTCTAACACTCTGCGATCTTATCCCTCCGGCCCAGAAGCACCCCTCCTTTTTTTGTGCAAAATGAACAGTTTCCGCTCACACAGAAGCCAGTTTCTATTTCCTTTAAGTGCCTCTTTTGATTGAGAGATGGATTATCAGTAGTTGTTGTCTCTGGGTCACGTGAAAGACTGAAACATTTCAAAGAAATCGCTTGTTTTCTCAGCTGAGCTCAAGTTGACCGGCAAGTCTGCAATGGATCAACGTTGCCTGGGCAGCTGAGCTCAGCCCTCCAGCCCAGCACAGATGTGGCCAGATGTTGGGTTACAACAAGTGTAGGAGGAACAGCAAGAGTGCAGCAAAGCTAAACGTTGGCCACATGTGGAAGCTCACATCTTGCCTAAGTCAAACTGCAGCACTCAGACACAAAACCGGACTGAAGTGGAGAATGGATGAGCATAAGGCCAGTCAAGAGCGACCAAAAAGAAACCTAAAAGCAGAAGCTGGAAAGAGAAGCTTGACATTGTTCACAGCAGCAAGTGAGACCTGGAGTTCATGGGACTTTCTATGCTCTTTGCTTTGGCAGAACGTCTCCAGTGTTGCAATCTTGGAAATTCCTTCACCTTTTGTCTCCCTTGAGCTCTACCAAGAGGTCACCAGAAAGAATGGAAAACACTGCGTGGAAACAGACTGAGTGCTGGAGACTATTGCAAGTTCCTTCTGCACACATTTAGAAGTTAGATGGAACACTCCTCACTGCAAGGAATCTGAAAAACTACTCAAATAGCAGTTATGCCACTGTTGCTGCAAAAAACGCTCCTCTGTCCTTTTGCCAGTCAGAGTCATAGAATCATTAAATCACAGAATCATAGAATCATCAGGGATGGGAAGGGACCTCGAAAGATCCTCCAGTCCAATCCTCCTGCTGCAGCAGGATACCCTAGACCAAGTCACACAGGAACATATTCAGGTGGGTCTTACATGTCCCCAGAGAAGGAGACTCCACAGCCCCCCTGGGCAGCCTGTTAAGGGCTCTGTCACCCTCACTGGGAAGAAGGTCCTTCTCACATTGACATGGAACCTCCTGTGGTCCAGCTGACACCCACTGCCCCTTGTCCTATCACTAGATGCCACTGAGCAGAGCCTGGCTCCATCCTCCTGACACCCACCCCTCACATATTTACAGACATTAATGAGGTCACCCCTCAGTCTCCCCTTCTCTAAGCTAAAGTCAAATGTAGTGGTCTTGGTTTTGTAGAGTTTGAGCAAGATGAGGATGCAAAAATACAGCTGCTTTATATTGTCTTCACACGTCCAATGACTCTAAGCTACAAGTTTCAGTGCCACACTTCTTCAGAGACACAGAGACGCAAATCAGATACTGCTAACTCCCAGTCTTCTTTCTACTTTTACCAATCTTTAGATGATTGACAAAGAGGCCTGGGTTGGATAGAAGCAGAGAGGGAAGCACTTATTTTCTTTGCACAGGTGTAAAAAGCAGCAGCAGTAGTAGTCCACAGACTTGGCCTTACTGATCTGGAAGCCCTGCAGAGGACTCTGAGGTGACGGGGTCTGGACATAACATCAGCATATTAAAAGCAGCATAAATTCAGAATATGGGAACAGCAGGATGTAAGGGTTTGGGTTAGGGGTAATGCCAGCTGACCTCCTTAAGAGACACAGCTTCTTCCTCACGTGCAGTACAACACCCCACCTGTTCCTCCGTTCCTTTTGGCTGTCTGTAGCACCAGGATCCTAAAAGCAAAGTCTAGTAGGTACCCCAGAGCGCAGCGGTGTTATATACTCCTAAGGAGCTACACACAGTCCTCCATCTCAGTGAATCCCAAACGTAATGATAGTAACTCAGTTGTAAGAGTTTATACAGACATTCCTCATCCTGTAAGTGAACTGTCAGCAGTCATGCATTGATAATAGACACAAACAAGCAAACTGCCCATGTTCTTTGGGTGAGCAACTCTCTCCAGGCTCTCTCAGAGCCCCAGACCATAAGTGGTGGCTTATTTGTAGGTACTTCTCGTTGTAAGTTCATGACATTGACCACTTTGGGCCTGAGGCTACGAAGCAGAGAGAAATATTGTAAAGAACAGGCATTTTCCCTTGCTGTCAGCTATGTGTTGTTGTCTTTCACCGTTCTACTGTGCTCTCCTGAGAAGGGCTTGGATGCAGCATCTCTATAACCCCCCAGGAATTCACTGCAGTCAGCTACTGACTGAAGAAACACAGTGAGACACAGAGGGAACTGAATGTCAGAAGCCAGCATGGTAGATATGGAAACAAGCACAGCACTAATTAACATCTCTCCCTTCCTCTTCAGCCTGGTCCATAGGGTTTAAGAGCATTTAGCAAGTATCTCTGCAAAACAAAGGTCAGTGTTTACCTGACACAGTGGAGACAAAGTTTCCTGCAGAACAACCTCTGCAGACACATTCATGTCACTGCTGATACTCAGAGCATCAGTAGCCTTTTGTGGTTAAAACCAACATGACACAGACTGTCTGTCCCTGCACGCACATCTGTCCTCAGGCACCTTTCTGCTTCCTTGTTTTCTCTATCACAGTCTGCCACAAAACTGCCTGTATATGATAAGTCTGCAGCCACCATGATCGAATGCAGCCCTGGACAAATGGCTCATAAGCTTTTCTAAGTAATCAAAGTTGTTCAGTCAGACAAAGTTTTTGAAACTTCCCAGAAAAAGACCTCAAACAAGCATGGAACTCATGCAGTGGAACTGCACTATACAACAATCCTGCAGGCCTCCTTCAAACCCATTGACCTTACAAACAACAGCTCTTCAATCAATCTTCATACATGGGCGTGAGCTGGAACACAGGAGGGTCCAGATAAATATCAGAAGGACCTTCTTCCCAGTGAGGGTGACAGAGCCCTGGAAGGGGCTGCCCAGAGGGGTTGTGGAGTCTCCTGCTCTGGAGATGTTTCAAACCCACCTGGACATGTTCCTTTGTGAGTTGGTCTGGGTGATACTGTTGTGTAAGGGGGATTGGACTGGATGATCTCTGGAGGTCCCTTCCCATCCCTGATGTTCTGTGGTTCTTTGATGTCGCATCACTTAAAATTACTGACACGTGGCACCGTGACTCCAAATAATCTGACCTGGAAAACTTGAACCCAGTTAAACCAGCTGTTGCTGCTCCAAACCCGCTTTGCTGTGAAAATCATTTCTAAACATTTTCACATTAATCAGATGCCTCTGCCTAAGAGATTCTTGCAGTTTGAAGAGCAAGTAGTGACTTGCAAACAGCTCGTCGCATAGGGCACCTGGCAGATCTCAAAGTATTTTCTCTAACACTCCACCAAGTCCATCTAGTCAATGGCAAAGTCTGACATTTCAAAACACCAGGTGTTTTGGGGCCCTGGTGAATGTGGCCAAGGTAAACGTCAGCATCTGCAGCCCTTCTGATCGATCCGAGATGGGCTTCTGATAGAAATGTACTGATCACAAAGGAACAAGAACGAACACAGACACTTAGATACACACGGTCACAAAACAAACCTAAAGCAACTTGGGCTCATCCGGTTCAACCTCAACCACGAGACACCGCTGTCTGTTTTCTTTCTCAAAAGACTCACGTCACCGCGCGCTGAAAAAGGGAACTTCCACGGTCTGTGGCGAGGAGACACGATAAACAGATCCGTTCACACCGCTAACGGGGCTGCCTGCGTCAATAAAAGGCAGCAGCGCTCCGGGAGCTGACATTTGGGGCTTGGAGGATTATCGCTGCAAGAGGCGCTTCACGTTCGAGTGAAGTAAGATGCCAGGATTGTTCTTTCCTCACAGCAACATGACTGAACTAGACGGAAAAGAGGGCTGCAAGCTTGCAGAAGGCAAAACCCACAAAAAGAAGCACAAGGCGTTGTAAGTATATATGAGTTAGGAGAAACTCCAGTGCATTAGGAATGATTAAAAAGAAACCAAGCCAGGAGTCTTGGGGATTAAACATCGGCACCGTGTTTTGGGCTGAGTTATCTCCTGTGGTCCCTTCTAACCCAGACTGACTCTATGACTTGGTCTGGGTGATCCTGCTGTGGCAGGGGGATTGGACTAGATGATCTTTCAAGGTCCCTTCCAATCCCTAATGATTCTGTGATTCTATGATCTTTCCAGGTCCCTTCCAATCCCTAATGATTCTATGATTCGATGATCTTTCAAGGTCCCTTCCAATCCCTAATGATTCTATGATCTTTCAGGTCCCTTCCAATCCCTAATGATTCTGTGATTCTATGATCTTTCAGGTCCCTTCCAATCCCTAATGATTCTATGACCACAGACTCACAGAATTACTGCAAAGCCCAGCACCACCACAGCATTAAAAATGCCTTGAGCTGATGCACACCAATGAATTGATTCCCTTAACAATCAGGAGTAGATTTTGGATACGCTGGGAGCCTCTTAGACTTTCAAAAAGACCACTTGGATATGTAGTCTCCTAGACTACAGTTATAGCACAGAGCTGTTTGTGTTTAAAGTTTTAAGACACTTAGGCAGAACATAAATGCACCTGCAATTTCAATGGGTTATAAAAATGTCTGCTCATTGGTTTCAGCGGTGCAGATCTCAAAAGTTATTTGAAGTCCATGGTGCCACACATCGAATCTGGGATCAAGACTTCCAACTGCAGAAATATCATGTAAGTACTGGGACACACCAACTTATCACAAAATATAACCAGACGACTGCATAGCAAACTATTTTCTCAATTTCTACTACTGGAGCAAAGATAATAGTGCCTTGAATTTTCAAAATACAAGAGGTGAACATTAGGAGGTAGAAACTACTCACAGAGAGAATGTTTTTGCAGTGAAGCAAGTTGTTTGCAGCAAACCCTGAGGTGAGAGACACCTCTGTTGAATGAGAACTGCATTGTTTCTCTGAAGATCTACAAGAAAACGTGTTTCACGCTGAAGTCAAGAGAAAGGGTGTCGTCATCCGTATTTCAGGAGGATGGAAACAGAAGTTCAGACACACAATTGTCTGGCCATAGTTACAGGAGAAGCCTTTCTTTCTGGGAACAAGATTTGGGGTTGCAGTTCCTTGTTTTCCCATTTCTCTGAGTGCTTTTCTCAGGGTGGGCTTGCCTCCAGGGTCTCAGGCCAGGAGGAAGCCATAAGCTTAATCAATATCTGGTAAATATGTATAATAAATCACAGAACGTGTCTCCTTTAAACACACAAACAAAAGTCCATGATTTCTTGCCTGAAGTTTTTGCTTTCTCTTATCTCAGGCTTTCTGCAGAGGAAGTCATCCAGTGGTCCCAGTCTTTGGAAAAGCTCTTGGCCAGCCAAAGTAAGTCCACTACTACAGTGTGAATGTGCTCTTACTCTGAGCAAACCTCTAGCATCACCAGACAGACAAAGCTTGTACTATCCTATTGAGAACTGTGTGTAGTTCTGGGCCCTGCGCTTCAAGGAAGATATTGAGGTGCTTGACCAGGTCCAGAGGAGAGCAACGCTGGTGGAGGGACTAGAGGGAAAGTCTTATGAGGAGAGGCTGAGGGAGCTGAGATTGCTCAGCTTGGAGGAGACTCAGGGAGGGCCTTATCACTCTCTACAACTACCCGAGGCTGTGCCAGGGGAGGTTAAGGCTGTGTATTAAGAAGCACTTCCTCACAGAAGTGGTGATCAGACACTGGAAAGAACTGCCCAGGGCAGTGGTAGAGTCCGCATCCCTAAGGATGGGGAAAGGATTAGGCGATGGAGCATTAGTGCCATGGTCTAGGTTGTGGTGATGTTAGGTCACGCTGGGCTTGATGATCTCAGAGGTCTCTCTGCAAGCGCTGCCAGAAAAAGGCCAGGCACATCACGTATTAGATCTCCAGTGTAAGATGACTGCTGTTTGCAGCTTTGTTTCCAAGTTTGTTTCTTCCCTTTCCTTTAGGCGGCCAAGGTGTCTTCCGGGAGTTCCTGAAGTCAGAGTTCAGCGAGGAAAACATAGAGTTCTGGCTGGCTTGTGAGGACTACAAGAAAACCAGGTCTGACCACTTACACAGCAAAGCGGAGAGGATCTACAAGGAGTTTGTTCAGTCAGATGCTGTTAAGCAGGTATGTTCCAAGTTAATCTGTGGAGGGGTGAAGTGCAAGGAGTTTTCACAATCAGAAGACAGAAGTGCAGCTTCACCAAGACAGTTACATATTCATTCAGTTGCACGACACAGGCATTTTTATGAGCAAACTTGCATCACTACTGTCTTCAGCCATGAGATGATCAGGTCTCACACGGCACGTGCCAGTACTTGGAAGCACCACTGGCAGATGAACCAGTGGCTTGGCACACTATGCTGTTCTATGAGTTGAGTTGGACTTTCTGCTGCTGTTTGGAGTCAGACACTTGGAGCTCTGCTAACAGGAGAACTGGGGAATATTTCATGTCTTCAGGTTGTAAATATTATCATATTTCACACTCACGACAAGATTTATCCTCTTGTTTTAATTGGAGGTTGTTCCTCTACCTACTCAATTGCTGAGCTCTGTTACTTCTAACCCTCCAAGAAACTGCATTTCTGTAGTGAGGAGCAATGTCTGTGTAGAACTGGGGTGTCAGTGCTGAAATGCCCTGGTATTGAACCATCACACCGGGCTCTCAGGCTGCAGTTCTGCTTGTTAAGGACATGTGGTAGACACACACACTCTTCAGACTTCAATCATTTGTCTGTCACTTTCCAGATCAATATTGACTATCGGATGCGGGAAGCAACAGCCAAAAGGGCTCAGGAGGCAACTCACACAAGTTTTGATGAGGCCCAGAAAACTGTGTACGTCCTCATGGAAAGGGATTCGTATCCCCGGTTTTTGAAATCCAGAGCCTACCTGAACCTTTTGAACCAGCTGCAAAGCAACAGCTCAAAGTGAAGCATCTGAGGCAGCCAAGAGATGAGTAGACTCTGTGTCAAGTACCCTATGGGGAGATCCTTCAGGGAAGTTGGACTCTGGCAAGGACAACGCCCGCCTCGGGAGAAGGTTTAAGATGCAGATGCAAACAGCTCCAAAGCTGAGCGTGAGGGATAAAGGCTGACAAGGAGGGTGAGAGCAGCACAGGGAGAAAACCCTCTCTTCCCACACACCACGGAGCCACGAAAGGCTATGGATACTATTTATTGTTTGAACTGTGAAGATCAAACTAACTCTTGGATCACAGAGAACTGCTGATTGTCAGCAACTGCAAGTCCAGCAAGCGGAGTGTTGGGAAAAGATTATCAAACCCAACTAAAATGAGACTGACTGACAGGATTGTCCATGACAACGAAATGCCCAGGCAAGAGAGAGGAATGGCTTGGGTTTGGTCTGTGACGTGTTCCTAAGCGTGAGTGCAGCTCCAGGATGCTGCTGTGTTGTGCAAATACACTAGCAATGGCATCAGAAAGTTGTAAGTTAGAGCAGCTGCACAAAATGGCATAAGCTACCTTTGTGTTTGGGAGGCAGTTATGTAGCATTGGGATGTTTAATTTATTGCAAAATGAAATGCAAAAATTCAATGAAAACTCCTCCGACGTAACTAGAAATAAAGTTTTGTGGTCATTTGACACCTTATTCCAAGTGGTCTTTCTATCATCATTAGCAAATACTGAAACACATGGTTCCCCTGTCGCTCTGCGCCACCAACACCTGTCTCCCTACCCATATGCTAATTTGCCCCAAGGCACCTTTACTCTTTTTTACCCATTTTACTGAACCATAATCTTAGTTGTCTGGAGTCAGTGATCTTGTCCTCCACAGATGCATCCTCACAACCCCCAAAAAGAAAAAAACAAATTAAATCTAAATTCTAATTCAGGATTCCAATTCACATGCCCCAAGCTACCAGCACGAGCCAAATCTCAAACGCAGGAAACATTTAATCACTAACCCCACAATCCAACCTGCCTCAACACTGAGGATGTGTTGAGCACAGCAGCTCATCCTCTCGTACAAGAGGGAAGGGGTTCAAGTTACAACAGGGTAGGTTTAGACTTGATGTTAGGAAGAACTGTTTCAAGGTCAGGCATGGGAATGGGCTGCCCAGGGAGGTGGCTGAGTCGCCATCCCTGGATGTGTTTAAAGATGGTTTGGATGAGGTGTTGAGGGATGTGGTTTAGGGGTGAACTTGTGAGGTAGGGTGGATGGTTGGACTCGATCATCCCAAGGGTCTTTTCCAGCCAGGGTGATTCTGTGATCCATGCTTGCTTATGTAATGACCCTCACTAGCGTCACATCCTTGCGATACCAATACTGCTCACTCTAATCTTGGCAAGATCCAACTATAATTTACAACACCTATGCCAGCATCAAGGTCATTTAGTTTCATGGAAAATGTATTAGATTTAGGCTAAAACATGCAAGGCAGCTGCACCACAGTGGCCAGCAGTGAGAACTGAAGTAAAAGAAGACAAGTTTCAGCTACACTTGAACTATATAACTGTGACCAGGGCACTACTGAAGTGTTTAAGACATTGTGAGGTCAGAGTTCCTAGAGAAAACAGTGTCCCCTGGCCCTAATGAGTTTTCTTGAGGAGAAACAGCTATCCTGCCAGTGGCAACACAATCATCTCACCCTTGCTCATTTTTCAGTTACCCAAAACAACATGAGTTTAGTCAGGCACACTCCATTATTCTGTACTAACTGGAGAGACTGGAACTGCAGGGATGTCGCCTCACGGGGAAAGCAGGCTGTGTGCACACTGCCACCCTTTGGGGAACACAAAGGCAGCACAGAACCTTGGGCATTGCAACCAGAACTCTGCCAGAAGGAACATAGAATCATTGGGGATTGGAAGGGACCTCAAAAGATCATCCAGTCCAATCCCCCGGACACAGCAGCATCACCTAGACCAAATTGCACAGGAAACCATCCAGGTGGGTTTGAAACATCTCCAGAGAAAGAGACTCCACAAGCCCTCTGGGCAGCCTGTTCCAGTGCCCTGCCAGAGCAGTTGCTGTCAACTTCTACCATCACTACTGTTGTAGCTGGAAGCCAGTGCAAATTATATCTTCCTGCTTTGAAGACCAGTAACCACAGAAGCAAAAAAATCAGGTCTTGCAGCATTTTCTTGTTAAATACCTGCACGTGAGGGAATCAGACTGCAAAACCAAAATGCTCTTGGAACAGTGTAAACCTGTCTCCAAGTTGGCCCTCTCTTGCAAGACGGAGTTGTCTGGTCTCAGTAGCAATGACCACTACACATCCCCAACAAGGGGCTTCCTCCTGTTTGTTCCTACACAACACAGACAAAATACATCTATTTGGACAGCTCTGACCTCACAGAAGTAAGAGAGAACTATGAAATAACAGCCACCCTCTAGACAGACTGCCTTCAAGTGACATTATTCTGTTGACTGTAAATCCTTTAAATCAGCCTGGCCCAGTCTTCATTTCCTACCACCATCACCCTGAGTTTCACAGTTTTGCCACGATCTACTCAAACATCTGTAGAAGATTTCTGCCTGATTTCACAGTGTGACTTGGGAGGTGATTCTTCTTCTTCTTTCATGTGATCCCTTCCACTAAAAAATTAGCAGTAGCCCGAGTAAAAAAATCAAACCCAGAAGTGTTTTCAGGGTCACTCTGTGCAAAAGAGGAACAGAGCAGAGTGGGAAAGCTTGTCCTCAAAGTTTATGCCACTGCTGGAGTACTGAGGTGACAGCAGAACTGCCTACAAAATTGACATCACTTGAGTCTCAGCGGGGGCTGCAATTGTTTTAAGTTACTGCGGTCTGAGGGTTTCTACTATTAGAAGACAAAGTTAAAAATAAATGGAATAAACACTCTTTGTATAATAGTCAGAACCTTGTGACCCATGAGTGTCATCCCAGTTATGGAAAAAGTCGGCATTGCATCTGCTGTAGCAGATGGTCAATCAACCATGGTGACCAAGAAGACAACTTCAGAAACAGAGGAGATACTTGCTATGGAACAGAATCTGGCCAGCTATGAGTTTAAGCAAGACAACGCGCCTTTTCATGCCAGTCTGGGGGACAGAGTGAACACACTCACAGTGTTCAGAGCCCAAAGTTCAACCAGGAACTTTTCATATGCTGGAACAAACATCTGCAGAATGGGGGGCCCTGGACTAACCTGGTCAGCATGAGCATGTCACCCTTGCTCGTTGCATGGTCAGTAAAAAAGCAATAAATGGCTCCCCATCCCCTCATGACAAGAAAGCTACTCCGTGCCCACAGGTGTGGCAACATAAGGAATTCCAAAGGAAAAAGCCTCACCAGAAGTTAAGCAGACTGCTCAGTGTTTCCCTTCGTTACCTGCTCAGTTTCCCACCTTTTGAGGTAAAGAGTCTCGATGAGAGCCCTCATTAAAATGAAAGCACAGAGGGCTTCCCCAGAGCCTAGACCCCACATCAACCCTCCTGAGACCACAGCGCGATTTGATGCACGCAGACCTCACACCTCCTCCTTCAGGGTGATACCAGATGACATCTAGTGGAACATCTTTGCAAAAGGAGGAAGGGTGTGATTCACATTCAATCACACGGCTCTTCAGCAAAGCAGTACACCCCTTTAACAACTAAACCACCCACTCCTGCATGCTTTGGGTGTTCTGGAAAGGGAAGCAGAAAGGGAACAATCGAGCTATGAAAGAGCGTCAGTGGAAATCAGCTAAGTCAGAGAAAGAAGCTGTAAAATCATATTCACAAGTGTAATGAAACAGCAACAAACTTGGATGGTAGCAGTCCTGTTGAGAGCTGGAAGATAAGAGAGTTAGAAGATATAAGCAGTCCTCTTGAGAGATCGAAGACAAGTGGCTGTGAGGGCATGGTGATGGCAAGCAGGAACATAGGCGGAGTAATTCAGGGTCCCTCAGTCTTTGAGGGCTTCCCAGTCAGTCAGATTCTCAGGTTTTACAATTCTTCTGCAGTGGAGCAAGGACAGATTGGGCAGCCAGTCAAGCACTCGGTGCCAAGGCACTCAAATGATCCCAAGTGCCTGCAAGACACCCATTAAATTCAAATTGTGCCTCAGAGCACGGTCAAGGACGCAGTAAAACTGCACTTCAAGTAAAACCTCCTGCACCTAAATATCTTCCCACTCTACGAGTAAATATTTGCAACTGACCTATTAAACAGATATTTAAATATATAGTTAAATAGATATTTGCAACTGTTCCTGAATAGGAGAAAAACCACTCCAGAAAGTAGGCAAAGGTATGAAGAATGCAAAGTGCACTTCATGAAACAGCCATCCACAGAAAACAGGTCGTATCTGTCCCTTCCATCCCACACAAGCACAGGTCAGGTCCCACGGTGAGCTCCTTGCAAGCAGGACCTTACACTGCCCTGCTCAGATACTTTTCCTCCCTAGCAGAATCATTGCTGTCAGAAAAGAGACGTACATCCTTCAACAGGAGGTTTGTGCACCAGCAGGGTGAGCTGCAATAAAATAAATGAGTGCACTGTGGTATTGGAGGCTCAGACTTCAGTGTAAGGTCAAGTGCTTTTCCTAGGAGGTGTTGCAATGAAAAAAAGAAGGGTCAAACAGAGATAAGACTGAGAGAAACACTGCCTGTGGCTGGGAGAAGACCAGCTTCTTCATCCTGACACGGTCAGTCTGTGCCTCACACACACTGGCAAATCCCCAGGGATCACAACTTCCCCTGTCCCCTGCAAGCCCTCCAAAAAGATTTCATTTCCTCCTCTCTGTGACTAATTTACAACTAGTTGAGACAGGTCTTAATCCCAAAGCCCCAGTATCACTGCAAACTTGCCTACCGGTGGCACCAACAGAACAAAGTCACTGTTACTGCCCCGCACTGGAACACTTGGCTAGAAAGGAATAAGTAAAATACAGAGGAGTTGGCCATAAACTGGGCAACAGCTATGGAAAAAAATGGCAGAGGCCTTCATACCAGTTTAAAGGAAAGTGAGGTGTGTAAAGGGTGGGCAATGTCAAACTGACTAGTTAGAAGCCCATAAAGGCCTCACATAATGGCACAGACACGGAAAGACCTTTTTCTCTTGGCACGTAGAGTTATCTCAGCAGAGCAAAGGCATTAATTCTGGAACTACTTCCAACACATAAACAATTTTATCCCTATTTATATGTATTTTGACTAATACTCTTAGCACAAACCAAACTGAGTGACATCAAATAAGTCAGTTAACTAGACCTCTTATACAGCAGCTTCTGTATGGAGGCTCAGCCGAAACCGATGCTGGATGCTCAGACCTGTGACTTTAGGCAATTTATAGATTCACTGATACAGCACCAGGTGCTGAAAGATCAAAACACTGTAATTTGAAAAACTAAGAGATCATAGAATCATAGACTCATAGAATCACTAGGGATTGGAAGGGACCTCGAAAGATCATCTAGTCCAATCCCCCTGAGATGCTGCTCTTTGATCTCCCAAAGCAGCTTTCCTGGTATTCTTCCAATATGAAATGTAGTAGCTAAGCAGCTCATTCCAGGTCAGTGCTGGTTGTGTCTTTTACAGCTGTGAAAAGCCTCAGGACTTCACTTCTTATCAGACAGGCCATCCCCTCTCTGCAAGTGGTGTCACCAGGTGCCTTTGTCTCTGAGTACAAGACCTGCAGGAAGATCCTAGGCAGTGAAGAGCCTGTGGCCTTGCTGCAACGAAGCCCTGCGATGAGCTCACAACAACACACTGCATGTTATTTCTACTCAGTAAGCAAAGGCAGCTCCCAGGATCCAAATCTAGCTGGCTGAGCACTGCGAAGCTGTATGAAGTAGTTAAGATGTAGATGGGTGGCCGTTTCTAGTAGGAAACAGGACACTGACACAGGTAAGGTCACCGGCTGCACTTGGGAAGCTCAGCCAATTCAAAACCTGCAGAGATTGCCCAGGGCATGTTGTAGCTTTGTCTATCCTGTCTTATTTTAGGACTGTCTCCAGCAGAAACAAGCACAGCATTACTGGGGTGTGTTGGATGACTCCTGAAACTGCCATCTGCATGAAGTTAGGTGGAAGAAATCCAGACAGCGTTTCCAGAAGTACATCCTGGACAAGGACTCCTCTCCCAGACAGCAGTGGCCGGTGAAGCCGCTCACACTGGAGAGGGTTCAATAAGTAAATGACAACCCCTACAAGACACTACAACAGCATCTTCCAATTCAAACTTTGGAGACCCAGCTATAAAGCCTTAGGGGGATATTCTGAGACTATCCCATTGTTTTTGGGTGCAGAATTATTGAATTGTTTGGGTTGGAAGGGACTTTAAATATATAGTTCCAGCCAGCTACCATGGGCAGGAGGACATCCCACTAATGTGGGAGAGGAGAGGCTAATGTTATGAGGAGAGGCTGAGGGAGCTGGGTCTCTTGAGCTTGGAGAAGAAGAGACTGAGGGATGACCTCATTAATGGCTATAAATATGTGAAGGGTGGGTGTCAGAAGGATGGAGCCAGGCTCTTCTCAGTGTCATCTAGTGACAGGACAAGTGGCAATGGGTATAAGCCAGAACATAGGAGGTTCCATGTAAGTATGAGAAGGAACTTTTTCACAGTGAGGGTGACAGGGCACTGGAACAGGCTGCGCAGGGGCGTTGTGGAGTCGCCTTCTCCGGAGACGTTTAAAACCCCCCTGGATGTGTTCCTGTGCGACTTGGTCTGGGTGATGCTGCTGTGTCAGGAGGATTGGACTGGATGATCTTTCGAGGTCCCTTCCAATCCCTAATGATTCGCTGATTCTATAACGTATGTTCTTCAGCAAATTCAATCACGTTGCAAATCTGTACAGCAAGAAGTGCACTGCTGGCACAGCAGCTATGAAAGAGGCATTAATACAGACCCTAATAACCCATGGTCCTATTTCCCCTAGTGCCTTTCACATTTTCTTGGCTTTAAAAGGAAACTAAAAAGCTAGAAAGGTTTTCCCCTGTGTCAGCTGAGCCATCAGGCAGCATTCTTTCTGCTTCATAGGTTAATGCTCAGGACAAATACTGCAAATGGCAGTAAGATGGCCCTACTGGCAGTGCTCAGTGAGACAGACAAGATTGTCACTTGTTCTGTATACAAGGGCTATTGCTGACAGGGGTGAAACGTTTTCTGTGCCAGTAGCACTGACTCAGAAGCAGCTCACACGGAAAAAAAAGCCATTCAGAGGAGCACTCCCCATAAGCACACGCATGGTGAGTTTATACAGGGAGGAAGGAGGTCAGTAGCTCACGAGAAAGGCAAGAAGTACAAATTCTACTGTTAACAGCAGCACATCTCCCGTATTTTAGCGATGGGACTGATCAGGAAGGTGTGACAAAGCACCAGTGCATCGCTGCGGCTTTTCAGAGGAAGAAGTAACTCCATGAAAGAAGTGATTACCAGTTCAAACAGCTACTAGTGGCTGTTGTGCAGCTGAAGACTCCAAAACATCACGTGGTACTCCTACCAATTTTGTCTTTACTCTAAAATAAACAAAACAAATAATAAACAATAAAACAAACAAAATAAACATCTCTGATGTTAAGTAGCTGTTGTCAAAATTGTAGCCCATGTGAAAACAACACAGCTGGTGAGAAGGGATCTCCTCACAGATGTCCTGGATGACACACAATGAAAAGCACCCAGCGCGATACATCCCTGGTGTTTTCTTCCACTAATAGAAGCACAAACGTTTTTCCAAGCCGATGTCCTATAACTTCAGTGCTGAAACCAGTTGGTGTGAATGGCCATACGTGTAGTTAAATGGAGTTACTGGCCCTCAAGCATGTGGTTTTCCTTAGATTGTTTAGTCTCTCGTTTTACTACTTCCATAGTCTTTCCCAGAAACAAGCAGAAGACTCCTAGAAGCTTTTGAAATTATTGCCTGAGAATAGCAAACAGGAAAGGAAGGAATTGAGTTAGAGTCACCTCCAAGAACTGTCCAGATTAGCAATAACGTGCATGGGGAACAACTGGAGAGAGCTGCAAGTCCCTTACAGCTAAGACTGGGTGATCTTCCATCGTTTACCTTACGTTCAGAGTTTATTTTCAGCTCTCAGCTTGGCTCAACAAGTCCAAGTGCCATATCCTACGTCTGGGTTGGGGTGGTCCCAACACAAACTCCCTACTTTGACATACTCTATAAGAATACCTGCAAGTGCACAACCAAGAACTGTACTGCCCTGTAAACTTCCCTGTTGCCTTTGAAGGACTCTAAAGGTAGTGCATGTCACAGAAACACGGAATCCCAGAACATTAGGGACTGGAAGGGACCTCAGAAGATCACCCAGTCCAATCCCCCTGCCACAGCAGGATCACCTAGACCAAGTCACACAGGAACACGTCCAGGGGGGTTATATACATGGTGTAAAAGTTTGGCTTCTGATCTATTTACAGACAGACCCATGAGAGAACAGTGATGAAAACACTGGCTTGCATGTGAGGCTTGTAAGAAGATCACGTCACAGAGGAAAAGAATTTCCATGGCCAGGAAAGTTTTTACAAGCTACATTCAACCCCAGGCTCCCAACGAGGTGACATACAGCAACATGAGCTTTATTTCCTCCAACTCCTGGTGTGTCATGCCGCTTACAAAGAGCAACAACAGATGTCAAGTATCTCTTGGACCAAAGGGAATGAAAACGACTGTTCGCCAGGCTCCCCAAACTCTTTTGCACCCAGAATTTTAGTACTTGTCTTCAGGTCTTGTCTCTAGGCAAATCTTTCAGCTACGAACCACCAGGGGTACAAGCTAAAGTCACAGCTCGACCAAGAAACAACTTTCCTGGATCTGTTCTGTTGTTTTTAGCATCTGACCCACGAACCAAGGGACTAACTTGAATAGATTTGAGATGATGCCACTGCAAGACCTGTGCATTACGCTGCCTTTTGCAGGAATCACTGGCCATGAACAAGGTGAAGCCTCTGCCCAGTCCTATGATCTTTGAGGGCTACGAGAACAGTTGGAACACAATAGTTAGGGAAAGCAGATGTGTATGTGAAATGTTTGAGAGTGAATGTCAGAGGTGGCTGTGCTCTAACATATCCACACGCTCTCCGAGTACTCCTCTAGCACTCTGCAAAAACAGTGCCAAAATGGCTTAATACTGGCTTCTCCTGCCGCTGCCTCTGCCAGCCTGGCAGGACTGAGAAAACGAGGCTTGATTGCTGTCTAGTTTATGCACAACACAAACAGTGCCTCCCCGCTGACACCGAAGGGTGAGCCAAACCCAGCTCAGCTGGGTGCTCAAATGCTGGCCGAGAGAAACCGCCGCTTTCATTGACTAACCCACTGCCACGAATCCAAACCTTGGGGAAATCTGCAAACCCCTTTGCTGGTTCCAAATGCCAGTTGGCAAGACAATGCATTTTTCTGTCTTTTTCTGATTTGCTTTATTTTTAGCACGTGCAGCTATAGGAAAACGCAGCAAGAGACTTGCGTTTCCAAAAGAGAAACGTCAGTCTTACCAGCAGCAAATACATTCACCAAAACCAAGAGTTTAAATCAAGCTGGATAAAAATAAACCATGCAATTTTGTCGTTTCTAAAATCACAGGATCTCTTTGATTGCGAAATGCCTTTAAGATCATCAGCTCCATCCTTCCATACAGCACTGCCAGCTCACCACTAAACTATGCCCCCTCAGCACACATTGTTTAAATACCTCCAGGGATGGGTCTCCACTACTACCTTTCAGGTAGGTGTAGAGAGCAAGAAGGTCTCCACTCAGCCTCCTTTCTCTCTAAGATAAACAACCCCAGTTCCCTCAGGACTTGTGCTCCAGACTCTTCACTGAGCTCTACTGCTCTTCTCTGGGCACACTCTAGCACTTCAACATCCTTCTTGGAATGAAGGGCCCGGAACTGAACATGATACTCGAGATGCAGCCTCACCAGCTCGGAGTACAGAGAGACAACCACTTCTCTAGTCCTGCTGGCTAAACTGGCCATCACAGGATACAGCTGGACTTCTTGGCCACAGGGCCACACTGCTGGCTCATATCAGGTGACTGTCAATCAGTGCTCCCAGATCCTATTCTGACACGCAGCTTTCCAACCTCACATCCCAAAGTTTGTAGCCCACTGTGGGGTTGTTATGAACCAAGTGCAGGACCTAGCACTTGGCCTTTTTGCACCTCCATACTATTGACCTTAGCCCAGTGGCCCAGCCTGTCTAGATCCCTCAACAGAGCCTCTCTGCCCTTCAGCAGATCAACACGCTCATTCAGTGTGCTATCACCTGCAAACTTACCAAGGGTTCACCCAATCCCCTCATCGAGATCACTGAAAGACATTAAAGACAACAGGCCCCACAACTAAAAATCATGTCTTTGAATCTTGCTATTGACTCTCTGGTTTTGTGACACACTGCAATTTCATGTTTTCTTGACATTTGATTTTCCAGAGGAACAAGGGACCGCCTTAAAAAGGTGGATGCACATGAGGACTCTAAACACAGTTCAGATTAAAATTCCAGCAGCATTTAAAAAGGTGCAACTCAAATGGCTCCTCCAGAAGAAGCATGACCCGTGAAGGTCATCACCATCAACTCATCTTTGGAGCTCTCCTCTCAACACTGACAAAGTCAAGCTGAAGAAAAGCAATGTAATTCATCATGAGCTGAAAGATTACCAGAAGTTCCCATCTTATCTGGTACATCACACTACTACTAGACCTTCCTACTACTACACATCTACTTATCTGCTCCAAACTCTGACCTGCAGCAGAAGTGCTCTATGAATCCAAACTGTTACTACACAAAGTTGGCTCAGTTTTATCTTATCTCAGATATCATCTCAATTGATTTCCACTGGCACTGTACGGCTCCAGCCACTTGGACTGCAGTCAGGTTTCCTCCCAAAGGATCTATTCCCAGCTCTAGCATCAATGCCAGCAAAAGGAGCAGTCTCTAGGGTTGGAAGAAGAGACGGTGCTTTTACCAAATGGAGTGGGAGGGGGGGGTTGTTAACTGAACAAAACCTTCCTGCTTGATTTGGCTTTATTTTTCTTTTCTGTCACCTGACGCAGAACAACATTTCATCAGGTCACATGATTTGTACAAGGGCAACTAATGGCCGCGGCAGCACCAAATCACCGCTTTTAACATCTTCATTAACAGCACTTGCCCAAGCCCAGGTCTACTTTCCACTGGCAGACAACACTAAAAGGCATTTGCTCACATTAATCATTTAAGGCCACCATTAAGAAAATAACCCAAAACTCTAAAACAGCTAAAGTGGCAGCATTTTCTCTCATTCTTCCCTCATCTACTTGGCAACAATTAAAAGAGAAATACATTTGAAAATCAAATCCAGGGCAGTATCTCCAAGCACGTTGAATTTTACAGGATAAAAATGCAGGATAATAAAACAACTGCTGCAATTAACTGTATCTAATCTTGGGAAGTGTTGACTTACTGAGGCTCCATAAAAACCCACGCTGGACAGATGGCCCGTGGACTCCTTTGGTTTGTTTCTTTGTTTGTTTTAAAAAGAGCTGACAATTAGGTAATTCTTCACGTTGCAAATAGGAGCTGTGTTGTCCCACTTTCTTGGTAAAAGCAATTACATTGGTACTTTATTGTTACACTGCTGTTTCCGTGAGCTCTGCGGGCGCTCTTGGTGTCTAGGCGATGATGAATGTGGAATAACAAGGGCAGGCTGCGTATCGGGTCTGGAAAACGAAGTACCTGTCTACGTGTAGTAGTAAGTCAGTCAAAACAAACCCTGAAGTACAGCACAGCCCAATCTTTGTGTGCAGCTGGGTAGTCAATGAGAATAGGTCATGTCTTTGCATTGTATGATCAAAAGCCTGCAGAGGATAACTGTTAGGAGGCTTTTTTCTCAAGTTCTCTCAAATATGTCATGTTCCTGTATAAACTCTGGCTATTTCTGGTGGGAGATGTCAATAAATCAATTATAGGCAGTCCCTGTGTAAGGGTAGTGATGAAGCAATATCCAGGGCTTGGTACTGGGGAGAAGTGAATCAAGCAAATACTATGAGCAGACATGTTTATGGCCATTACAGAGCAGATGAGGATGTTTAGAACCTTCAACCTCAGAGGAAAGGGAAATGACTTCAGCATCTCCAAGTATTGCCAAATATCAAGTACTGTTGCAATCACAGGTCCCCTCAGAAACTGATGTTTGGTCTACTGCTCACCAAAGAGCAAGACAAGAACACAAAGGAACAAGCATTCTGAGAACATCCTTTTGCTGCACATACCCATCAGCTGGTCCCAAGATTTTTGTGGGCAGGGACGGAATCCTAACGCAGGCTTGCGCACAGTCTCCTAGAACAAAGCTTCACGGTGTTAACCTCTCTCAGGAGAATAATCTGTAGGGCTCTGAGGTGCTTTGGTTTCAAGGTCTTATTTTTCAGACTCTAAAATGTTGTAAAAACAAAATCTTTCTAAAATTTGGATTTAAGACAGCAACCCCAGCTCAGGGGCTGGTCAGAATACAAAGGATTCTAACTGCTTTTTTTTCAGTAAAAAGAAAAAAAAGAAACATATGACTTAAAAATACGACTTCTCATCACTAATATTTATAATCTATATACATTATATATATATTTATATATATTATATAGATATTGGTATATATAAATAAAATGTGACTTCTCACCAGCATTAAGGTATCAGCCACTGCAGCCAAACTGTGCAATTGGTTCTTTGCACATGAATGTTGATTAGTAAGAGCGTGATAGCATCATCTGATGGATTCCAGGCAGTGTCCTTCAGCTCATTTTTGTCTGCCCACATATTCTTATATAAACAGTGACCTGCACCAAGTCACTGTGAAGCACACTGGCAAATGGTCAGCATTACATACACATTCTGTCTTGACTTAACTGGAGGACACTACGTGCTGTATTGATGCATCTACCCAAGCCTTTCCATGGGACCAGGAGATCTGACATGGGAAGGTGGATGTGCCACCCATTCCCTGCTCTGGTGGCAAATAGACACGGCGGGTTATCCTCGTAGGACTAGACGCCTGTGTTTGCACAACTGAATTAAGACTGCTTTCTTAACTCTATCAGCTGAAGGTGTCACATTTGTTAGGATTTGTTTATCCACCCATCCTCAGCATCATAAACTACTTACTGAAAAGTCATTTTACCTACAACCTCATTTTTCCTCCAGAATTGCAATGACAGTGATATCTGGGATAGAAACCTGTGTCCTGTCCCTCTGGTTTTGCTCAGCTCAGACTACAATGGGGCTACCAGCATATCCTGACTGGAAGGACGCATACCTCACAGGTACATGGGAACTGGGGAACAAGGTAGGTGCCCCCTCAGATGCTTGTGTGAGTGAGAAGTTTTAAACATTACAAATCCCCATGGGTGAGCTACAGACCTCCTTTCACAATCCTAGCTCTTCAATTCTACATTTTTCCTCTGCATGTCTCTATGAGAAGGATAAAGGCAAAAACCTGAAGCTTTATAGCCTGAGGGCAGGAGACAAGGCTGCAATTTCTCCTCCACGAATTAATCCCCCTGTAAAAACATAATTTTTACGCTGATCCACAATCCACAGCCTGCACTTCTCAGTGGGAAACAAGACAGTGAGCCCAAACCTAAAACCAAAAGAAATCACAGGAAAGCCACTGTCTGAGCAGTGCCTTCCTGTGCACCTGCAAGGAGCAGAAGCTTGTTCAGTGGTAAGCGTGTGCTCGGTCAGGCTGGCACCAGGGCAGAACGTGAAGCGCAGCCGAAGGACGGCACCTCGTAAATGTCAGGAGGGCCACTCATCAGAAGTGCCAAACTGTCACTGCATTTGCCAAGTGCTGAGGGAACATGGCATTCCTCTAGGAACAGATCTAAGCTGTTACCTCTGTTTTGTGTCCTGGCTTGCCTATCTCCCCAGCCGCAGGCTGAGAAGCCAAGAGTTTCAAAGGACATCCATCATTTGCTCTCTTGCTCTGTACAGCACCAGCCAAAGCAAACAGGTTTTTCTCCCACACTCCTTGTCTGCCAGCGGTGGTTTCAGTAATCACCTCAGTAACAACAGGTGAGTAAACAAGGAGTAGCTTCTCACCTCTCCGCCCCCCACCTCAAGAAATGGTTATGCAGTTAATTAATGGAGTTCTTTCCTTTCTGCCATGACGTGATCTGCTTCATCTTTGCTTAGAAGAGAGGACAGGACTATAACTTTACTTGCATAAATATACAGGGAAAGAACTCTCCAGGCAAAGTTCTAAAGGCCATTGTCAGACATCTGCACTAACAAAGATTTATCACTCAACACACAACTGGGTCAGTGACTATTGAGTCATTGGGTACCACGGCAGATTACATCACTTCAGACAGTGGGAACCATTAATATTTTATATTAAACACTCTGTTCCAGAGAAGATGCACTTCGTTTTCAGGCTCATAATTCAAGAAGTCCACAATTAATAAAAAATTCAAAAGAAAGAAATACCTAGAAATTGCCAGCCTGTGAATCACCACCCATGCACTTCCTTCACTTGTCGTTTCTTCTACTGGTGAAACGACATGTTTGATAATCATCTAACTGTGATCATGCCTATTATTTGCAGTCTTATGTCAGTCCAGAGAGCAATATGAAAGTTAGCTTCTTCTTGTTTTCACTCTCTCACTGCTGCTCATCTCAGCTGTATTTTAGCAACAGTCTCTACTGGTGGTCACCCTGCTCTTGCTTTCTAGAAGAAACCCTACCACTTACACGCTCCAAATTGCACTGGTTCTAGATGAGAGCTCCTGTCACTTACTGTCCTTCTAGGCAAGTTCCTGCTCTCCCGGGAGTAACCTTGGTTCTACTTACAACACGGCCTCTAGCACCACCACGGTCTGCCTTTGGGCCACATAACATATCCCAAAGCACCACAAACATGTCAGCACACAGCAAAGGCTCCCCTGAAACGCTGTTCACAGGTCTCTCACAGCTGCACTCACGCCATGGCAAGGTGAAGCTTAGAGAGCAGAGAGCGGACAGAGTGCCACCCGTGCAGGCAACAAGCTGGTTTAGCCAGAGGTCCAGCCATATAGATTAATAGAACGATTAGGATGATGACTACCGCGTTATCACAGGCAATGCCACAAAAACACAGCAACAGCTTCACAGAACAAACTGCAGCGGGGTGGCTCAAGTCAGCCTTTTATTGCTGCTGCAGCAGCACGGCAATTAATTCCCAGCAACATGATTAGAGCTGAAGTAGGCTAGAACTGCTCAGAGGATGACAATTCCATATTGGTTTTGGGATTGCAATACCATGATGCACGCTGCTGCTCACTGACGTTTAAAACCAGACACTTCTGCACCGGGGAGCACTGAAGAGGGGGTACAATGCGCCTCTAGCCTCAGTTACAAGCGTGTAGGTGGATGCAAAAACAGAAAGCTGCTGACAAGCTGTTCAGGAGAAAACACTGGTACACAAAGTGCTTCTAGCCAGGGCAACTGAAATGTTCAGCTGAGCAAAACCTTTCATTTCTGGAAAGAACGCAAGTATGCAGCTAAGCCGTCCATATGGATTCCACCTTTACCTTGTAGATATGTTTATGCAGGAAAATTGGGCTCAGACAGGAAACCTGACTTGCTGTGATTTGGTTTACAGCTTTATCTCAGGGTTAGGGACCAAGAAGGCAAGGAAAGACTTGCTATAAATGAAAAGTTCCATCACTTCTAGGCAATCCTACATGGACTAGCTGGAACAGACACCCAACAACAGCAGCGCAACGGGCTGCATGTCCTTGCAACAGTAATTGAAATTGGAGAGGTTAAAAGGACTACCTACTGTGCAAATAAAGGACCCAAGCAAACAGCATCGCTCCTGGTACCCAGGAGGTGGGTTTTTTTTAACTTAAACAAACAACAAAGGGAAAAAGCGTTCTGTTTATTCATTCTTCCATCTTTCAATAGAACCATCAATGTCCCCAGTCAATGAGGCGCACTTCCTCCCGGTGTACTTGGAAAGAGCATCACATTTAGAGAACCAGCGCTATCGCAAACATTCAGTGGTGTCTTCAGGCCACTCATGTGATCGTGCTCAGGTTTTCTGGTGGGCATTGTTTTCAGTGGTGCAGGTGAAAGAACTCCCAGTGAGACAGAGAAGCTTTGCTCAGCAAGGAAAGGAACCAGAAGATGAGAGCAGGAAAACAAAAGCGAAGCTTCTACAGTACAGTATGAAGCACCAGCAGAATAACAATGGGAAATTACACTCCATGCTTCACCAGCATTGCTACCACCATAAAAACCCTGCTGGGGAAACTTCCATCTACTTTTCCCAGTGCAACAGGACCCACCAGCACAGCTGCGCCTGGAGCAGCACCAGGCCACCCCACTGACAGACATCCCACCTTACCTTCCCCTGCCTCTGGAGGAGTAAAGGGTGGGAGGGATGGGACCTTTCTTACCATGGCCAACCTACAGTGTATGTCCTATTAGTACAGCCATCCTAGTAAAACTGAACTAAGACCAGGGACTTTTCAGTTGATTGATTCGAGCTACATTTTAAAATCACATGGGGCTTTTTCCTATCTTCCAGCAACAAATTCTGAAAAAGTATTTTTGAGGATATTTTACGAAAGGAAGATTTGCTTGAAAAGGTGACTGATCCCATCTTTCAAAAAGAGACCTTCAGACAGACAGTTTAGAGCTGGATAGGTTTAGCCACTTTAGAATCACAGGATCATTTAAGTTGGAAAAGACATTATAGATCCCTAATGTTTTGTGTTCCTGTGTGATCATCCAGTCCAACCATGAACCCAACTCTTATCAAGCCCACTGCTAAAACACATCCCTAAGTCACATCCCTACACGGCCTTTAAACATGTCCAGGGATGGCTTGACACAGAATACGGTGCTATCAACCACTAGTGACCTAAACCCTTCTAGGCTTCTTGTAAATCAAATATACTTTGATTTTATGCTGTAAGTCAAGAAATCGGCAAAGCTGCATCATCTTCAGACCACAGACATGTATGGCCTGATCGAAAACACAGAACATCCCCCATTCCATACACACAAAGGCACAGCTCTCTCCAGCTTACCAACATAGCTCGTATGTCTTTCTACACCAGAAGGACAAAATATTTTAGAACAGACTGTTCAAATTTGCTTGCAGATTTATAACTGGAGTATTAATTCTCTGTGATACTTTTTTTGCCCTGTTTTTCCTTTCAGATGCTATCTCCTGGGCCACAGCAGCAACACATCCACAACTGTAATTATGCAAAGCCTTAGCCAATACAGCAACTGCCAAATCACTTTGAGGAAGGTCAGAAAGAAGCAGCAATTCTTCAAGCCTGGGTAGGTTTCTCTGACATAAAATGAATAAACAACATGCTTCTGTATACACTTGCAATGCCAGAATCGTTTATCCTGCTTCCACTTTCTATACGTGTTTCCAAGAGAATATTTCCAATGGAAGTAGGGAAATGTGCTCCAACACTCATTTTCTTCAAGAGAGGACATCCAGTGACAATCTCCACATCTTTACCAGGGATTTGTCATTGCCAAATGCCCTCATACCTCTAAATAGTATCTCTCTAGTATATTATACGGTGTCTATACTACATACCTATATAGAGCACAGAATCACAGAGCATTAGGGATTGGAAGTGACCCTGAAAGATCATCTAGTCCAATCCCCCCGCCAGAGCAGAATCACCTAGACAATGGTTATATCTCATAGCTAGTTATAAACAGTATCATTCTAAATAGTCCCTCTTTAATTGCTGTTTAGAGTTTTCTTTTATTTCTTTTAAGTTTATTATTTCTTTCTTTTATTTTCTTTTATTTTTTTGATTTATTAGGCTTTCTTTTTAAGCCTAATTTTACACAGGAAAGCCTGTAATGCAACCCGCTCTCTCTTTTCTGCCCTCTCCCTCTTCATGGCTACAATACATTAACATTAAACAGGAGGAAAGGACAATCTACTGGGCTGCAAAGAATGCATAACATCACTTTGTGCATTCTTCACATAAAAGTGAGCTGTAACAGAGTAATTCCAGTTGGGAAATACCTTTAAGATCACTGAGTCCTAACTCGATCAACCTAACTGTACCGAGCCCACTGCTAAACCATGTCCCTAAGCTCCATATACTTATTGAAGTAGAACAACTTATCCTTGATGCACAGATTTGAAGGTAACCAATCTGGGAAGCAGAGCTGCAAGTATAAGGAACAAGTATATTAACGGCTCTTTTCACAAAGGCAGAGGCTCTCTAATTTTAGATGTGAGTATCACCCTCCAAAAGTACAGCACATTTTTCCTGGTTTTTCTTTTCTATCGTTTTCTCTGCAACATCATTTTGTCTAGCTGGAAGGACTGCATCTCATTTGCAAGAATATGTCCTTGGCATGCAAGGAAGACATGGCGTTGAACTCGAATTTGCAAATCCCCTTGACATAACACCTGACTTAGAGAACCAGAGGAAACCGAAGCAGCCATCGCACAAGTCACCAGTACCAAAAAGAGCACTTTGGGCTTGCGGTCCCCACCGCCAGGAGAAGAGCTATCTGCTACTCTCCTTAAGCAACTGAGCAGCTGTCATCCCTAGGTCACTGCTGCACCGAGCTGTAATGACTATTGGCAGAAGCAGAGAAGCATTAGAGAGTCTGCCAATTAATTAAGCACAAGGTTTCAGCAAAGAACGACTGGAGAGCCCTGGCCAAACTCCTTCTGAGTTCTGAGGAAATACAGATCAGGAGTTTCAAATGTGAGGAGCTGAGCCTGTTCTTGGTTCCGTAATGGGAGGTGAATCACAGGGCAGCTATGGCAGTTTATAAGTCCTCTGGCTTATAAACATGAGGAAATGTGTGCCAGACTTCTCCACAAACCAGGTACCAAACGTTAGAGCCTTACCTACGTTTAGGCACATAGTTTTATGACTTGCACTTGATCAGCCCCCATCACCTTTGGTTTAGAAGCTTGATTCACAACAGCGCGAGTTTCCAACTAGGTCACTCTGCCCTTTCTTAAGTTCCAGCCCTTTACTTGCTGGAAGCTTAGGTCTGGGAGCCAATGTGAGAAATACAAAGCTCCAGAAGTCAGTAACAGACAACCAACCTCGCTTGGCAGCGTAAGAAACCACTTCACCGGATGAAACCCACGGCTGAAAGGTTGGAGTGGAGCGGTTAACTACCCATTGTCATCAACGTTCTGTTAGTAGTGATTGGTAATGAAGGGGTGTAATTTTCTCACATCCTGTGGGTGCTACAACATGTCTCCCTGAAGAGCACTGCAGTTCTGCCCAAAGGCAGGGTATTAAGTCTCTGTGACGTTGGCACACGCACATCAGCAGCTTAAGAAAGCATATCTGATGCCTATGCAAGTGTTTTCTTTCCAAACGCTACTACCTCGCTGAATAATTCTGGCACCCGGCTAGGAAACAGCCTGAACCTACAACAGAACACGAGATAAGACTGCTTTTAATAAATGTTGTGATTCGGTACATCCAGTCTGTACTGCAGCTTTTCCAGATTGATGGCAGTGTCAGCCCAGCTCGATGCACGCAGAGGAATGAGCTCACATACAGGGTGAGTTGGCCACGCCACACGAGATGGGCAAGCAGAACGTGCCAGAGCTCCCCCTGTTTATCTTTTACATAAGCCAATATGAGTCCAACCTTCAGCGGTGTTCGGTGCAACACGCAAGTGTAATCAGGTGTCATTGCCAACACCAAAAGGGAGGCAAAATGTTCATAGCTAGAGAAAAAAGGAATTGCTTTACAAGAACACGCGAACCCACCAGGCTTTTCAAGGTACATTTCAGTACTGTGTTGGGAACGCTGGCAGTAAGCACAGGCTTGCTAAACCTAACTGATTCGTCCTCTAAGAAACTACTTGCCAAACCAAACAGTCTAAAACTTGCACTGTGTTTCCCAGAGCTGTTTAAAACCCACCTGGGTGTGCTCCTGTGTGACTGGCCTAGGTGATCCTGCTGGTGCAGGGGGATTGGACTGGATGATCTTTCAGGGTCCCTTCCAATCCCTAATGAATCTATGACTCTATGATTCTATGATTCCCCTCTAAATAACTGAAGTACTTGAAAACAAGAAGCCATGGCACCCTACAAACTATGTGATACCTGGTACCTTTCCAGACCCCTCTTTTCTTTCTCTCCCTCTCTCCTTTTTCTATTATCATTCTAGGGTTTTGCTGTTACGTTCCCAAATTTAATGGCATTAAATGTTTAACTCTCCCCTATTAGAGGAAGGGACAGTTTGTAACCAGCTATCTACTATATTCTTCCATATTTCCTTTCCTACTGCAGGAATGATCCAGCTGATAATGAAACAACCGCTGAGACTCTGCGGCATAAAACAGCCATTTTAGTTTATCCAGATATGATGCAAACCTTGACAGAGGCTCAGGCTGCTGACAGCTGAGCCCTCCTCCCTGATGCAGGCAGATGGTAGATGATGCAGCCATCCAGAGAATAAAGTCTCTGTTCTTCAGCTAGACTTAAGGGATTTTTTTTGGAAGGACTTTTTATCAAGGACTTCTCCAAGACTGCAGCAAGTCATTGCCATGGAAGGCATGTAAGATCCTCCTGGAGTCTTCTCTTCCCTAGGCTGAACAACCCCATCTCCCTCAGCCTGTCCTCTTAGCAAAGGTGCTCCAGCTCCTGGATCATCTTTGTGGCCTCCTCTGGACTTGCTCCAACAGTTCTGCGTCCTCCTGGTGTTTGAGACACCAGAACTGGACACAGTATTTACATCCATCTCCTTGGTGGCCAGTTCCTTGAATCTGGCTTATTGCTGCTGCTTTGAATGAAGCCTAAGAATGTCTCCATCTTCCCTTGCCCACCTGATGCTTCTAAATTTCAGAGCTTGCACACCAAAATTAAATATTTTAGTTATAATTATTTCAAAACAGCTGCCATCGTGCACGTCATGTCCAAGGACCGTGTCCTGGGGTTGGGGCAGGAAGACCTCTCCAGCACTGAGCCTACACTTGCATGAAGAAAGCAAGCCAACGCCTCCTAATAAGTCTTCATTTGCTTCCCCTGTTTACTGATAAAGTATACAGATGTTAAGTGGGATCATCTAATTCTTATGGTGAACATGATGATTTTGCACAGAGGTTTATTAACAAACCATCTTCAGTAACTATCCAAAAAATAAACTAAGCTAAACAAAGTGTTTAAGTCTTCAAATTGTTCCAGTATTAGCGAGCTGTTATTCAAACAATATCCCACTGAAAGATGCTTTTATAAAGCCTCTTCCGCCTGGCTATGAGATAAGATTTGGGGCACAGAGTGTCTCCTAAAAAGTACTATGCAATTACGAGACAAATGGAAGGCAAACGTTTTGGAAATGAGACCACAGACAGAGCACTGGAAGGGGCTGCCCAGGGGGGTTGTGGAGTCTCCTTCACTGGAGACATTTAAAACCCACCTGGTTCCTGTGCAGCTTGGTCTGGGTGATCCTGCTGTGGCAGGGGGATTGGACTGGATGATCTTTCGAGGTCCCTTCTGATCACTAATGATTCTATGATTTTCTGAAAACTGGAAGCCCAATTCTCGAGGTTGGCCCTTCTGGGCTCCTTCAGCAACACCAGCACTACCACGTAACCACTCTAAGGAGCAAAGCCACACAGCCAAACAGATTTTGTTGCTGGCTGTCCTGCACAACGAGAAGAAACAGCATGACAGAAATAACACGCTCGTGAATGTTCAGCTTCCCCATGACATTTGTGTACAGCAAACCAACCCAAACTCCAGTGTTTATCCTACCAAAGCCAGGCCAAAATATATAGTCAGTAGAAACCAAACCGCACAGCACTGTTTACATTCTCTTAGGCAATGAAAACTTTCCTTGTGGGTGTGTCTGCAAATAGCCATTGGGTGATGCGCCTTGGAGACACCTCCTTCCTGTTTAACCTTAGAAAGCAAAAATTCTAGAGGATTGAGCATCTTACAACTGGCACATGCACATCTCACCAAGCTGTTGTCACCACAAGATGTTTTCTTTCTTTTCATTTTTGAATGTGTGTGACCAAAACAGTGCTAATCTGTTCTCCAACACACTTTCTAAAAATGTCAGAGGTACTTGGTTCTTGGAGCTGGTGCCTTCCCAGGGACTAAAGGAGCATGGGAACATCAGAACTTGAGTCTTTGCTGCAGCAGGGGGTTGCTTGTATTTTTAACAAAGAACCCCAAAACAAACCTGCTGTGCCCTGTGTATAGTACCACATGTCAGTACTACAAGCAAGCCGCTGTCGCTGAAACCTGACCACGGCAGGAATCACAGCAACCACAAAGCCTGAGCAACCAACAAGATGCAATGTTACAGCACCTTGTTTTCCTAGATACCCCCACAGTGTGGACTGTAGCATCCATCCCATTGACAGAGCGCACGCAGTACATGTACAGGAACATTCATGTCTCACTGGATGCTGACACCCAGTTTTGGTCCCATGCAAAGTCACAGATTCACACAGATTCACGGAACATTAAGGACTGGAAGGGACCTTGAAAGATCATCCAGTGCAATCCCCCTGCACCAGCAGGATCACCTAGACCAAGTCACACAGGAACACATCCAGGTGGGTTTGAAATGTCTCCAGAGAAGGAGACTCCACAACCCCCCTGGGCAGCCCCTTCCAGTGCTCTGTCACCCTCACTGGGAAGAAGGTCTTTCTGATATTGATGTGGAACCTCCTACGTCCCAGCTCACATCCACTGCTCCTTCTCCTATCACTAGATGACACTGAGCAGAGCCTGGTTCCATCCTCCTGACACCCACCCTTCAGGTATTTATAAACATCAGTGAGGTCACCCCTCAGCCTCCTCCAAGCTGAAGAGACTGCACTGCACTGGGATTCCTGACACAGTCTTTATTCTTTAAAGCTAGTTTGTTATTTTTAAAAAAGGTTAATAAATAGGATGAAGAAACCAAAATCACAGAAGAGTTGAAGATTGAAACCAAGCCATCTCCCAAGTACTCTGAGCTGTGCCAAGTACATTTTGCTAGTGCAGAGAGTATTTTATGTCATGTATTCATGGTGAAATGTGCTGATCAGAAATCACACTGCTGTGTTCTCCCTGGAAGGAAACTATAATTTGCCAATACGCACTATCCATCAGTCCAGGGGAAAAGAGAAATGCTTTATGTAGGGGAGGGGGAAAAGAGGGTTTTAAAATGTCTTGCTTCATCTAACCACTCTGCTGGAATTTTTTTATTGCTATTTTTCTCAATAATTACGGAGTTCCAAGGAAAACAGAGGGATTCCAGATGCAGATGAACTGCTGTGCCTTGGGACCACCTCCAATCTTTCAACCCAGCCCTGATAGTTGAACGGTTACAAAACACACTGCTAAAAACTGGCTTCATTATTTCACCAGTTATCACTAAAAAGGAGAAGTCACTCGGTCCACAAAATACTTATTTTACCTCCTAAACGACTCTTTTTGCAGCTGTCTGGAAGTGCAGGCATGGGATTCACAAAGGAGCCATCTACATGTTCCTTAGGGTATGATGCCATGGAGCACACAACGAAGCCTGGGCAGGAGCTTCACCCTGCATCCTCTTCCCATTATTGCTCTCACGTGAGTGAGACCTTTCTTCTCAGATATAGTGACAATAAGTGGTAGTTCAGCACCAGCACAGGCAGCTGAGCTGCACACAGTGAGCACACGAGGACCAGACCCAGAATACTGAGACACAGCAAAACACTCCCTGCAGAAGAAATCACCAGTAGACCTGCTGAACTGTGAAGTGAAACCGCATCACTGCAGATCCCTTTTAAGGATGCAGAACTGGTAGGGCTGCGGGACAGCTGGCCTCTGCCAGCAAGAACATCTGGGAGTTCGAGACCAAAGTGGCTCATGTTGAAGTCACTAATGGTTGCTCTGTCCTGTAACATAAACATCATTCTGTAAACATATTTTTTCTCTTTTACAAGAATTAATTATCTAGCATTTGCCCCATTTTTCTCCTTCCTTCCTTCTTTCCTTATTAGTACAGTAGTTTTCACATAGAAAAGACAAAGATAAATGACAAACTTAGCACCACCAGGGTTAGTCCTTAAGATGTGATAAACAAACATAAGTAACTTCTGTGTTTCTCGTTGAGGTAGTGTCTTGTCTCAGAAGGAAGGCCAAGTCCATGGCTTTCTTTGTGGAACACAGCTTGATGAGCTCAACATTTTTATTGCCTTGCATGTTGCAGCCTCAACAGCTGTGACACAAAAATAGACATTGCTGAGCACAAACTAAGCCTCTCTGATGGAGACCCTGTACATGTCGAGGCCAAAAAGGGACACAAATATTTTAACTGAAGTAAAGAACTGGTTTCTGGTTAAGAGAAACTCACATGTGTTCGCTCGTGCCCTGTCACAGAATCACAAAATTGTTAGGGATTGGAAGGGACCTCGAAAGATCATCTAGTCCAATCCCCCTGCCACAGCAGGATCACCTAGACCGAGTCACACATCCTGGGGTGGATCAGAAGTGGGGTGGTTAGCAGATCGAGAGAGGTTCTTCTCCCCCTCTACTCTGCCCTGGTGAGACCGCATCTGGAGTGTTGTGTCCAGTTCTGGGCCCCTCCGTTCAAAAAGGAGAGAGTCCAGCACAGAGCAATGATGATGATCAAGGAAGTTGAACACCTCCCTTGTGAGGAAAGGCTGAGAAAACTGGGTCTCTTTAGCTTGGAGCTCCCTTTTAGCTTCCCCAAGAGCAACTCATATCATTAGATGTGCTGTGTACCACAAGCCATGGAACCCACAGATAATTTTTGTGCTTATGAACCTATCTCAGCATCCTTTGTGCCACAAGTCCCTTGTCATGAACAGCCTAAGGGTGAAGCTTAGCATCTGCCACTAGATATTATTTCACAGCCAAGGGGAAGAATATCCTAGCATCTGCTGGAAAGAATTCAGAAAACCATGGAAGATTCCTCTTGACTTAAAAAGCAGTAATCAGGAACATACTGAATTTTGTAGAATTAAAGACACATCTCTAAGGGCTTGTCTTGCCCTCAGGGTCTTTGCGTATTAACGGGGTTACGTGGAAGACTTTCTATCCTGCCTTTAAAATATTTCAAGCATATGAAAAAATACTGCCTGAAATGGCAGACTTGTGCAGCCAACAGCTGGCTCACGGAGCTGTGAGAACAGCTGTGGTTACTGGCTGCACTCCCCTGGCTGGGAGGGCTCGCTCACTGCACATCCGGGCAAGGAAGAGGCAAAGAGCATCACCCCTCTGCCACTTGCGTGGCCAACTGCCCAAGAGCCTGGCAAAGTGGGAGCACACAGTTCTGGCTGTGGCACAAATGTCAGTCTTGATGAGACTACATATCCTAGCAAAATGGTGTCGTTTGGCAGAACCAGTGTTTTCTACCAGCAAACAAGTCAGCTGGAACATCCCCAGACTGCTCCAGCGCTCAGTTTAGCCACTCATGTTTTTCTACCCATCTTCCAGCTAATTAGCTCCAGCGACGACAACGCTCAGAGATTTGCTGCTGCTGCAGGTAGCGTTTGCCTGTGAATTGTGCACAGACCACCAAAACCAGGATGTTTGTCAGCAGCCAGTGGGGACTGTTTGTAATCGTCTCTTGTCACTTACTAAACATAGGCTCCTAAAATCTGGCTGCCAGATATAGTCTTGCTTCTTGCAAATGATCAACTTCTTTTTCTCACCTCTTCCATTTGTTACCTAATGTACGTTTTACAAGTGCCAGACCACTAAATAATTCTGCCTATCTGATTGTATCTACACCTCATCTTCTGAGCACACTTGGAGCCAGGGTAAAATTAGAATGAGATATTCTAGGTCCTTGGCTCTTCAAATCTCTACTCTGGCTCAGCTGACAGCACTAACTGGATGTGATTATTTTTATGGCTGCGTGGATGTTCAGGGGCCTATTTAACCAAATAAAGTACAGGGCCTGAGTCTAGTGAAATCCCGTGCATGTACGAGGACCTTACTCGTAGGCTCCTCTGAGCTAAATGCTTTGATTTTGAGATGGTCTGAGCAATGACATTTGTAAAGACACAGGATGTGCTGCAGTGGGTCAGAGCAACATCCCAGGCAGCCCGGGAGTTCCTAAAGAGGGAAAGCAGAAGAAAACAACTGCTTTTCTGCTCTGTTCCACTCACAGCTGCTCATAATTCACAAATGTTATGTTAGGGATGTTAGAGGATCCTCATCTTTTTCAGCATCTATTTGCACATTTGTTATCCACGCACATGTTTGACGCTTTATAGAACCCAGTGACTGTCCCATCTCCACAGCCTCCTCTGGAAGAAAATTCCACCTACTCCCTACCTGCTGGCTGAGGATATGCTTCCTTTTTTCCTATTGTAACTGGTCTCCTACTGCTTTCATCAAAGGACTGCCCAGTTCTAGTCTCATAGACCACCACATAGGTTTCTCTTTGACCACTGTCATTTCCCTTCTCTGCTCTATCTCCTTGCTCCTGCTAAAGAAGCCCAAAACAACTGTCCTTGAGCATCCATCCACGGGGCTATTGCCCATGAACACCTCAGCCTGCACCAAACAGCCCTAACACCACGTGCCACAAGGCCCCATGCATCCACAAACAAAATAGCTGCATTTTTCAAATGGCTCTGACCACGATATTCCAAAAAGGGCAACAACTAAGCCTCAAATAGTAACTGCTTAGTAATGCTTTTATCTTACATCTTGAGCACTTGCAACACTTCTTGAGCGTGTCCACATTTAACTGCAGACTAAAAATGCATAAAGAAAACAAGAGCAAAAGCAAGTCTTGGCATTTCACAAAACACTTTCCCAGAAAATGGAGGCTGCCTGCTACAGCCATGAAAAAGGTACCGTAGCAACCGAGGAACCAGAAGGAAAGCAGCTCAGTGTGTCCAGGAGCTGATGAAAAACCTGCCTGGTAATGACGGAGCAAAGGGTGACCGTGGCAAAGTAAACAACGCAAATGGATTTCTCTGTCTAGAGAGGATCTCACCTCAAAATGGTCTCAGAAAAAACAGCCACTGCAGCTCTCAATGTGTCTCTGAAATGATCCTGAAATTTCAAGGAGCACAAAAAGCTGCTATCACAGCCTGAGAACATTCCAGCCCAAACTAAGCCTGAGGTTGATTTCACTTGCATTTGAGTTTGTTTCACTGAAAGTTTGTTTAAAGACTTTATTTGTTTAAAACCATCAGTTGAATTAAGGAAGAAGTGAAAAGTACTCAAAGGTGACATGTCTTTTTGGGAAATGAAGTCCCTGAACCTGTAAATTCCCACTAATTAACGACAAAGACATGAGACAGAGCGGAGAGAAATCCCTCTCCTCTAAAAACGTGACACTCTATTCATGCAAAGACAACGCAGCTGCAAAATTCACTACCCAGGTGATGTAAAAGTTCTCTGCTAACAACCAAACTGATCTAAAAATCTCATCACATCCTCTTCCCAGCACATGTTGTCTTCCACACAGAGTTTCTTCTGCACTGCTGTGATTCATTTTAAGCCTTCATCACATTTCTCAAACAGAACCCAGAGTAATGATTGTTCTTTGAAGCCAAAGTTACTCACAACCCTCTCTGAAGGGAGTGACTAACAGCAGGGCAACGTGAAGGTGAGTATAGAAAGTGGTGAGATCACAAAATCTACAAACCCTCGGTTACCCTAAAAATAACAGTCTGCTGTCCAGATAAAAATGTCTGTCAGAGTTCTGCAGAAGAGTAGGTGGAACCGTGACCAAGCCCTCCTCTGTGTCCTGCAGAAGAGCTCTATAGAGACAGCTGTTTCACCTCAGGCTGCAAAGCAGAATGGTTTGGTAGTTCATTTTCTTATAAATTCAATTCAAATAAATTTCTTATAAATTCAATGTCACCAGGTACTTAGATTGTCTGTCTTTTATGCTCTGGCTAAATAGTATGTAAGTTGTTCATGTAATTCAGACTGAATTGCTGTTTGCTTTTATTGATCCAGTCTTTGGGCCACGCTTTCAGCTGCACGCAGCGAATACAAAGCATAAGATTTGAGGATGAATGTCACCTCTGGCACAGCTTAGAGCGACCACTGTGGACACAGATTGTCAGGATGCTTCATACTTCTGCACTACCCCCAGTTGATTTGCTGGCAGGAGGGAAAATGGAGCTGCTCATGGGCAGCTTCCATACCTAGGAGGCCTCACAGAGCTGGAAAACTGCTGTAAATCTACTACATGGCACCACCTGATTAGGTCAGAGTAACACACTGGAGGAAGCATTCCCAAACACTTGTTTCTTTACCCTTTGCTCACGTATTTTTAAGGAACTATGCTCTTGAACTGGAGGAACTGCAAATGGTAATGCCTTTTTAAAAGCTTCAAACA
Source organism: Rhinopomastus cyanomelas (assembly GCA_013400115.1). NCBI lineage: Eukaryota > Metazoa > Chordata > Aves > Bucerotiformes > Rhinopomastidae > Rhinopomastus > Rhinopomastus cyanomelas. Next base: position 78,488 of record VXBP01005923.1, on the reverse strand, counting down.
TTTGGACCAGCACTGCTATTTCACTGAGGACTTGAAAAAAGAGGAGATTCCAGTCACAGCAGCAGCAAATAGAATGCTCTCAGAGGAAAAAGAAAACATTGAAAGAATAAAAATATACAGAAAAGGGAACTTTCAGAGGGTTAATTCTCAACAGCCAGCACCACTTTAAAGGGCTTGCTGAGCATGAGGTTCTGATGCACAAGAAGAAGGAAGCTACACACAGCTGCTTCTACAGGAAAAAAGGAATGAGGAGGCAGCCCTGGCACAGCCTGTCTGCAAATGAGGTGTTAACCTTTGGGTCCAAGGCCAGCTTCCCACCTCACAGGGCTGGGACTGCTCAGCTCTCCCCTCTGATGGGTGTCTCGGCGTGTGCAGGGCTCAGAGACAGCTGCAGCCACAGAGAGATCTTCAGGGTGTGCAGCAGAAGCAAGTCACCCGCTGGGTTAGTCTGCACAGCTGGTGCCACGGTGATGTGGCAAACGATGTGGGGTTTGTGCTGAACATCGCTTCAGGAGCAGACAGTGTTCAGCACAGACACAGAATGGCAGATGCTGTTCTCTCAGCCGTGCATAAAATGCCCTTTGTGGGCATAAATGTGTTTGAATACACATTCACAGTAAGTGAATGCATAGATTTTCTATCCTACCAGGGCAAAATACAGAGCAAGGAACAACCCGTGCCCTTCTAAGGGCTGTTTTACTCGGAGGGAGTTCAGCCAGACTTCCATTGCTTTGCCTGTGCTGCCAGCTGGATGGATGGCAGCCACATCTAGCAGGAAAGCCATGTTGCCATCTGAGAACCGCTGGGTTTCAGTTCTACAGCCAAACTACAGGTTGAACACAGCTCCACCACCGAGACACCCAGCCCACACTACAGGCAGACCCAAAAGCAAGCGGAACACCGCAGAACATGCACGTCCTCCTTGACACCTCGGCTTTATCTACAGCACCCTCGAATCACTGGCAGAACTTCCCTGGTTCATTTTAAACTATCTGTTTGGAATGTTTTAGGATTTATGGTCAGAGTGGACATTTTCAATGTTTGTTTGGTCTTTCAGTGAGGTTTCTTGCTCTCATTTCTCAGCTAAGGCACTTGGAGCCTTGAGGCATTCAGGGCATGATGCTGTGACTAACCTATCAAGCTACTTGGCCATGTGTCTCTGCCAGGCTACCTGAGAGACACTCTGCACCCTCACACCAATCCTGGCTACGGTCTGACCACTTTGTGTACTCTTTAACCAGCCAGCAGGGAACTTACAGTCTGGTGAAGCTAGACAAATCTCATCCTAGCCTTCACTGATCTGCTCAGCCTTTACTCAGGGAGTAGACCAGGCTATTAGAGGGGTTATTAACACTGCAACCTTCATTCTGACTTTTCTAACCACACACATCTCAATGCTCTGCACCGTGGAAAAGTTTTTGTCAGTGAGGCAAGCAGAAGGACGTCAGGCTGGCCTTACCCAGATGAAACGTCCCAACTTCATCACGCAGATTTGCTCAGGCAGGGCTTTCTCTCCTCACCACTACCATGCACCCCTTGCCACACCTGACAGGCACTCACTGCCTTTCCACATTTCACCCGAGAGCCTAAACTGCAGCACTCAAAGTGACAAAAAGAAGGTGCCACCATAAAATATTTTCAAGAGTATTTAAACATTTCCACAGACAAAACAGATATTTTGCTAGTGATTTTTTTCCCCACTAAAAATCAAATGAAACTTCTGTTAGCTTCACCCAGCCTGGAAAGCAGGTTGTTCTAATAAATGGTTCTGTTTAAACTTTTGTTCCCGTCCAGAAGCAGGAAGGGCTGACATTTCAGACCCGTTTCAAAGGAAATGTGAACATTTTAGGTGCTTTATACCCCTCTTTACTCTTCAGCTTTCTCACTGCAGGGCTCCTGGCAGCATTCACCTGCGGTGCTAAGGAAGACAGGTTTCGTAAAGCCACACGGACTTTCTAGATCAGTTCTGACTCACACGACTTCACAGAGAGATTCATTAGCTGGATTGAACTGTCATCAATAGGACTGCGTAGTGACTGTGCAGCTAACATGGCAGAGATGGTGCCCACATCCAGATGTATTTGATTGTTTAATGTCCCTCTGCACATCCAGGTTAACAAATACAGCCTCTGGAAGGGGGGGCTGGGAAGAACAAAATAAACTGCAGTTGGAACAGAACACGCACCCGGTGTTCTGCACCACCTAGTTAACTTCAAACAAGATTAATGAGATCTCTTTACCTGAGGTGGTGTAGCCCAGCTAGTAATTGCTAAGAAAATGTCATTGCTCAGAATACACTGCTTCTTGCTAAGCTGTTTGCTTTCTGCATTGACAAAAGACGTAAGGAATATGAGAATGTCCTGTCCTTTAAAATGCAGACTGCATTAATGGGTCTCCTTTCAGCTTGTCTTTGCAGAGGGGATGAAGCAGATCTTGCATGAGCAGCACATCCATCCCAGGGTCTTCGTGGAACTTGCTGTTCTGACTCCTGCCCACCCTCACTCAGTGTCTCCCCTTTAAAAACCCAGGTACCCACAGGCAGAGGTGGAATCACCATCAACAGTTCAGTGCCTAGACTGGTAATCTAATTCCCAGTGCCGTGCATATACACACACCTGTAACACTACATGGCGACATACAACCCCAGCTTAGCCCCTTTCTGATATGTTTCAGCTCTATTTTTAGAGCCTTTGTAAACTATGGTGGGCGTTTGTGTAAAACAAGGTGGCTGAAGGCTAGGAAGGATGAGTTCTCCAAGAACTCTGTCTCGTTTATACGTTACTCAGACGGAGGATTTTGGTGTTGAGTGAAACGAGATCCATTTGTAATGAGACATATTTTATTTTCTGTTTAGGGAAGGCTGAACATTTAATTGGTCCAGCCTTAGTGTTAATCCACAGTAGTACTAAATTTAGATCCAGAAATGGCTTCTTATGATTTGCATGTTTTCCAGCTTAATGACTGGAAAATAGTACTGGGGGAAGCACAAGAGCCAGCCAGGCACTGTCTGCAGGGCCAGAGTCAGAGAATGCAGCAGTTTGACCTCAGCAAGCTTTAAGCAATTAAAAAAACCCCACAACCCAAAAAAAACTCCAAGAGAATACAACAACACAAACACTACATGCCACTGGAATCATAAAAGGGTCTAGAAAGCAGAAGGCAATAAACAGAATTAGAAGCAGACTAAGGCTCTGAGCAAACATCTTCACTTCAATAAAAAAGTTCATAGAAGTGTGGCACTTACAATGCTCACAAGAAATAGTGCCCTGCGTGTGTGACTGACCAGTACAGCACAGAAGCACGTCACCTCCACCCGCAGCTGGGCACCTCTGTGCTCGTCTGCTCAAACAGCTGTCGGTCCCCCCCAGCGAGGATGTTTGCTGCAAGAAGAGAGCCTCAGTGGACACTGTGGTGAGCAGCACGGGGCCTGTGCCGCTGACCCCCTGTCCTGACGCGTCCATGAAGCACCGCACAGGCATGGCACCAGGACTGCGCAGCTGCAAACGTCAAGAGGACAGGAAAGGGCACCTGTGGCACTTGCAATTCACAGCACAAGCCAAAAAGTCCTGGCTCAACATCTTCTGGTTTTTGAACAGGATTTTTCAGCTGGCCAAAGGCACCAAGGGTTCAATAAGGCCTCCTTGTGCAAAAGCACATTCTCCCTTCTTGGCCTTATGAAACTCAGGTATAAATTCTTTGGATCAATTTTTAGATGTTCTTTCCATCACCCAAGCCTTCTCTATAAAAAGCAGAAATGAGGACTGGCATTTCAGAAAACACAGCCACGGGTTTAGGCGCTATGCAGCGAGAACAGCTACTCACTGGGGACTTGGAAAAGATTAGCAAACCTATTGCAACACATAACGTAACCGAGATGGAAAAACCCCTCCTCTTCCACCCTGGATGTCTACTGCATACGTTAGACCCTCTGTACATCCAGCCATCACTGATGCTCGTAGGAATCATAGAAGCAGAAAAAGAACAGAACATTCTCAAGAAAGCCTCTGTAAAGAGAATTGTGATCTCCAGGGTGAGAACTTGTGTCATTAAATGTCTGACATCAGACAATCATCACCGCAGGCAATAGCAAAATTCTCAGCGACTTCAATAGCAGAGCCTGGGCTGCAGGCTCCCCCCACCATCACTTTCCATTGGCCTTGCCCCTTGACAAGGAGGCTAGTGTTACGGAAATAGACTGACGCCTGAAGAAGTACGTAAAAGAAAAGTTGTGGTGCTATCTTGTCCTTGGCTACCAAGAGCTTTGCTGTTTTGAAAGAGCGGAGGCCAGCGCACACAGAGACCCATCTGGAGCGCAGCACTGGATGCTGGTTTGAGTCACACAGGTGGGGGCACGTAGCCCACAGCCCCTTTCCCACACAGAGGCGCTTTTCTGGGCAGCACTGTGCGAACGCACTGAACCCGCACTCGGACTGCAGCCCAGAGCGATTCCAAAACGCACTAGACACTCATCTTCCCGAAACGTTCCAAATCCCCCTGCAAGGGGCAACAGGGGAGAGGGCTGAGATGCCCAATCTCACTTGGCCAAGTCAGTGCACAGTAGGTGAAACTAGACCCACCCTCTGAAGGGCTGGTGAACAAATGGAGCCACTGTTCCATCCTTGCTTTGAAAAAATGGAAAATGGTAAAAAAACCAAGAGCCACAGTTAGGTTTGGCTTGTCTAGAGCTGCTCAGGTAGCCCAGACACTCACGCAGGCAATGCTTGTTGGGGCAGCTCCTGATACAGTTTCCCCCCAGATTTATCCCCCCTCTGGATACTCATGGTACCCTACACTGATGACACTGTTTGAGATCAGATCTCTTTTGGGGGGTTTTAAACAGAAATGGCAAATACCTTTTCTCCTGCAGATGTGTCGTCAACCTCCTGGCAAAGGTTAGCAGCCTGATCTTTAAACGGGCTGTGCAGCATGATGACGTGAGGAAGTATTTAGTAAAGCTTATATTTTTCCTGAAAAAACCTGATATTCATGCTTTTAAAACGCAATAAAAATGTCAACTAAAAATATACCTTAATGCAGCAAATCAAATTCAATTTCAGTTGAAATAGTTTCCTACCCAAATGTTAGAGTAAATATGTTTTATAAGGCCATCCAACCTCACAATCCTGCGTCCAGCTTACTTTTTTTTTACCTGGAACTCTCTTTTTTCCACTGTTTAAAGATATTAAAAAACGTTGTAAGTCCCCTCCTTAAGCAGCACTTCCATTTTTATGGGTATCTGAAAGAAGCAATTAAAAAGTTTGAAACAGAAAGTATCAGGCGAATATGTGATTCACGCTGCAATTTTCCGTAGGCTGACCAGTGCCAGCTCCACAACTTGGCAGATGCTGGGATGTCCTCCAGGGCCGTCAGGGAAACATTTAGTTAAGCTTCAGACACGAGCAGGATCTCTGGTGTGCTGTGGGTAAGCCCCCAGAATCTAAATGCTGAAGCAAACCTTGCTGTAGCCTAACGGGGTTTGCAGTTCCCACCATTCTTGGGCACGTTTGAGAATCAGGTGAAAGAAATCTGAAACCAGCATTGGAAATGGGGCAATGTCCCACAAGTCAGGTGGCAGGTGAGGACGTACTGTTCTGGCAGAGCGTTTGACCCTCCACGGCAGCTCTGCTTTAGGTGAAGCCCGAGGCTGAGGTTTGATCTGTTATTCTAAGGCAACCCACCCCCCCCCAGGCAGGAAGCTGCCTGCTGTGAGTTTCACACGTGCAGAGAGCGTTCCCGTCCTCCACACATATTACAGGCTGTTCGACAGCTCCTGCCAAGCTGCTGCCCAAATCCTTTGCAGTTGCACAGCTTGGCTGGCCCTGGCATTCAAAGTCAATGACAATGGAAGTGCCTGGAAGGCAGTCAGATCCATCCATCACACTGCTCCTGCCTGCCCCCGTGGGCTGGTTTCCACCCTAAAAACTTCGTGGAAGTGATGCTTCTACGTAACTGAGAGCCTTATCTCTGTGTGTTTGCAAGTGCTCTCCCTCCCATGGCAACACCCCAAGATAATCTATACACCGCACACAAGACTACGAGCTACCACCAGCAACAATCACTCACAGCAATCTGGCAAATAGAGGATGGCCCTCTGTTTTCCATCAGACCATCAATGCCCACTGCAAAGGGCTTGCAACAGGCAGCAGTGAACCTCTTCCTTGGTACAGTGCTCTCACAATTCAAACTATTTTGCTCCACTCACCTCCTTTAAAGCAAAATGCCTTTGCACAGCTTTGTGCTTGTGCAGCAGGAGGAGAGGTTATAAGCCGGCGGGGATCATCTGCAAGGATCGACATTTGATGCTGCACAATTGCATAGAAATCAGCATTTTGGAAGGCAAAAAAGTCAAAGAACACCGTGGAAAAATAGCTGCTGCAGAGCACTGAGGGAGGGAGAAAGGCGCAGAAGAGAGCAGTAAAGCAGGGCAGGCTGAAGAGGAACTCTGGGGATTCTGAATCCAAATTCTTTGGGAATGATGCCCTTCAGCGGGACCCTGCTGAGAAGGACCACATGGCCCTTTCAACAGGCTGCAGGCTGGAGTAAGTCACTGCAGTTTCGTGCACTGGGAGTCATTTACACAGTTCACTGGTAGGTGGCAACACTACACAGAGAGAAAACACATGCGCAGACAGCTGCTCGCAGTGACGAATCACCTGGGTTAGCAGAGAACAATGCAAGCACCACGCTTATTTTATTCTTTGAAGAAACGTCATTAAGTCTTTCCTTACCCTTTTTCATGTAGTGATTACTCAGAAGACTTTATTTCCCTTACAATAAAAAAAGAAATCTGCAGAAACACAGGGGACATTTCTGGCTGACCCAATGGATCAGACCCGGCAGCCACCCCTCAACCTGTGCCCTTACTGAGAGATGGCAGTGCCACCGGCGAGGAACGTTCCAAGAAGGTGCTGGCAAGGGCAAGCGGAGGAAAAAGGGTAATTTTTAAAAATGGGGGGAGGACAGAAAAAAATGCATTGGAAAGAAAGAAAAGGGGGAAAGGAAGGTGTGAAGAAAGAAAAGAAAGAAAAGAAAAGAAAGGAAAAAAAGAAATGAAGAAAAGAAAGAAAAAGAAAAGAAAGAGGGGAAATTATGAGGGAGAGAAAGGAAAGAAAGAGGGAAAGAAAAAATAAAGGGAGAAGGAAAGAAAAAGAAAGGGAGAAAGGGGGAAANGCACTGGCGATGCAGAGCGCGGTGCTTGTTACGGTGCAGCACGGCAGCACCCGACGGGGCGGGCGGCGGCGAGACGAGGAAGAGAAGGAGGAGGCGAACAGGGGCAGGATGAAGAGAACGATGTGAGTTTCCCCCCCCGGGGTATTCCTGGGAGACGCGAGGGGAAAGTGGTTTCCTAGAGGCTCTGGGTGACTCCAGG
>VXBP01005923.1:23385-71060 GCA_013400115.1 Rhinopomastus cyanomelas | reverse complement strand
GAAAGAGAGTGAGAAAAAATATCGGAAAAATTCAGAAATATAAAAGTAAAGATAAAAAAGCGGGAGAAAAAAGAACGGAAAAACGAAGTACGGGGGAAACAGCTCCTTCCACAGCGGTACCACGCAAACCTGACAGTGCGCCGCGGCAGCGCGGCCNCCCCCCCGGGTTATTCCTGGGAGACGCGAGGGGAAAGTGGTTTCCTAGAGGCTCTGGGTGACTCCAGGGACAAAGCTGGTAGAGCCGCGCTGGGAAAATCTGTGCAGCTTTTGCGAGTTTGCAGGGCTGGTGGCTAGAGCTTTCTGAGGTTTAACGTGTGTCTTCCTCCTTGTCCTTCCAGCATTAAAGATTGGAAAACGAGACTGAGCTACTTCCTGCAGAACTCCTCCAGCTCTACTAAAGTGAAATCTAAGAAATCGGGGAAGCAGCGTGCCTACTTCAGGTGAGTGCCTCAAAGCTGCTTTCTCCTAACTCAAGCATCTGGGGAGAGGCAAAGCTTGAGCAAGAGTTTAACATTCTCCATCTCTTTATGCAGACCATCCCCTGAAGAAGCTCAGCTGTGGTCAGAAGCCTTTGATGAACTTCTTGCCAATAAATGTAAGTTTATCTTCTAAGAGTAATGTTCAAGAGCAAAGAGATGGTAGAGTTTGTGTGTCTGTAAGAGACTGATTCCTCCCATGTCAGCTTTGTACCTCTCTAGCATAAATAGTTTTGGTGCTGGCCTTGAAAGCTAAAGGCTTGGAACTGCTGAAAGCCAGAATTCAGAGGTGTTCAGTAAGGGACAAAAACAAATTGATATTAAACCACCAAGAATACTTTAAAGTAAAAAATCCAGTACTATGAACCTTGTAGTTACAATTGCACTTATCAGCTTGGCTTTGCTCTTTGAAAAGAGCATTTGCTCACCTAGCTCCCTGCTTAACCCAGACAAATGCAAATGTGTTCAGACTTCAACTGGGGAAGGGCTCTGCAACATAAGAGTGATCTCAGGGTTTTACTTTAGATTTACAAGGAGAAGCCTCAAAAGAGCAAAAAGGGTAATATCACCATTTGCTCTTTGAGCTTGAGTCATCTGTTCTGCAAAAAACAATATTCCAGGGGCTTGTAGCAGAGTCATAAATACTTGCTGCAGTACAAAGGTTAACACGGGAGAGCCCACAGAGAAAAGTGGTTTAAAAATACATATGCAGGCATCACAGAAGGGAACATTCTGACTAGAAAAGGCTTTTTTTGTGTTTACCTAGAAGAGTAACTTGGAGCGAAGCCTGTCAAGCTGTTAGTGTTCATTTCTTTGCAGTCATAAAGACCTAGAAGTATACTAAAGATTTTTAATAGAAACAGATGTGACTAGCAGATAAAATTTAAGATTTCTGACTATTAACTATTGTTAACTGATGTGTATTTTTTTGTTTCCCTAGATGGTCTTGCTGCTTTCCGAGCTTTTCTGAAGTCTGAGTTCTGTGAAGAGAACATAGAGTTCTGGCTGGCTTGTGAGGACTTCAAGAAAACCAAGTCGCCTCAGAAGCTGACATTGAAAGCAAAGAAAATCTACAATGACTTCATTGAAAAGGAAGCGCCCAAAGAGGTAAAGAGAACCTATTTAAACACAAGTGCTCTGTTCTAAGGGTCTTTACAGCCTTCTCTGGTACCTGTCTCTTAAAGTGAGTTGAAACTGCACTGAGTACCCCTCATTGTTAGCAGAAATTCTCTCCCTAACTGCCTTTTCACTGAGATGGAAAATAGCACAAGTTTCCATCTCAACTGGGGAAAGTCAACAGCTGTGTTTTAACACCTGTGAAATGCTTGAGTTCAGCACTGAAATAGGATGTAGTTTAACTACTTTGGGTTTTATAGAAAAGGTTTTCCTAAAACTTGAGTAATCTGACCCTGTAGTAAGAGGGTCTTGCAGTATCTTAACCTGTTCAGAGCAGTACGGTGCACAACCCTTGGCTGAATGAGGTCTCAGAAGTCAATATCTGGGTTTTTTTATTTCAGATAAACATAGACTTCCAAACCAAGAACATGATCGCACAGAATATTCAAGAAGCCACACATACCTGCTTCAGTGCAGCACAGAAGAGAGTTTACAGCTTAATGGAGAATAACTCATACCCGAGGTTTTTGGAATCTGAATTCTATCAGGAGCTGTGCAAGAAGACACCCATCACCAGAGCAGCCCAGGGGACATGAGTGGTGGAGAAGAGTGAGAGGAAGCTTCTTGGTTAGTGAGGCAGCTCATGGCAGCACCCTGACCTGAATGACTGAGATACTGGATGCTCAGTCTGTTTGCCAAAACACAAGGACAAATACTGACTTTGGTACAAGGCTTGATGGCACAGAGTGATGCTGTTGGAGGGCATTTAGAGATGACAGAACTCTGCCAGCCAGCTGCTGGCACTGTGCCTCTCAGAGTGCTGCAGTGAAGGTGACTCCGTGCACTTGCCCAAACCATACAGCACAAGATCCCATCACGGCTGAGGTGGAAATGCAGCAGGTCAGAACAGAGCTCCCGTCTTGTAAACAGAAGCTGCTCTGCACAGTTGCACTGTGCTGGGGACTTGAGTAATTTGCTGCATGCTTATTTTTCCTAAATATCAACCAGTGTTGCCACCATCAGTCGCTTGGTGTGTTGACACTACTTCTGTAAACTGTCTCTAGCTGCAAGGAGATGTGTTGGGTTTCTGTGAAACTTGCAGACGGTGCCAGCAGTATGCTGCACCATGAGGGCAGGATATAACTCAGTTCCCAGTGGAACAGGTTCTTCAGCTGCAGTCTGCAGGGCTGGGTTGTGTCAGCAGGGCTGCACAAGGCCAGACAGAGGGCAACACGTGGCCAAGGCGAACAGGAGCTGTACAGTATTATATTTATATGGGGTTATGATTGTGTTGAATGCTGCAATAACGTCACAATTCTGTCTTGAAGACAGCAAGCTTCAGTGAAGTCTCTTACTGTTTTTAAATAAACTATTTTGATATAAAGCTGCTTTTGTTGCTGAATTTGTTTTGTGTGTGCACAAACTGTCAGACACTAGATTCCAGTGTGTTGATCCTGCCTGTCTCGGGTGTAAGCATAACAGGGCTAATCTAAAAACAGTTAGTTCTTAGACTCTCAACGCTTGTTTGTACCTAGGGTTCTAACAGAACTGGGGGGACATGTACCATTGCAGCCTGTCTTAACCACCCTCCCCAAGAAAACAGCTTGGGCACCTCCACAACCAGTGCTCCCAAAAAACTCCTGAAGCTCTTAGTTTTGAGACTTGTTTGAGCTCCAGGTGTTTTTACTCCAGTCTGCAGGTAATAGATTTGATTGCTTAGTTCACATCTATCTACAGCAGTCACTCCTGTACTGGTTGCAATCTCTTTAACTGGAGGAGACCTTTATTAATTTGTGTCCTTTAAATCCCTTGATGGATGGGTGTTCCTGCTCACTCAGATGTAGTATTGGGGGATCTGGTTTAGGGATGAACTTGTAGAGTAGGGTTGATGGTTAGACTCAAATGATCCCAAGGGTCTTTTCCAACCTGAATGATTCTGTGACTGCTGGGGTTGAGAGAGCTACTCCTTACACAGCTAACCTTGCCAACCAGTGAAGTCCATGTATGACAAACACAGGAAAACCTCAGCCCAATAACTACTGCAACTGAGAAAGGCTTTTTTTCCCCTTAAGCAGGAAAAATGTAGTTGGGCTGATAATTGCATTCATAGTCTAATAAAATAATTATCACAAAAATAGCTAGAGCTATAACTATTAATGACCTGGGACTAGGACAGGAATAGTTTGATGAAGCTGCATTATTAACCTGTGCCAGTTTGGGTTGTGGTCGTTAACCATGTGGGTGTCTGGTTTCAGGGAAAGAAGCATTTCTAGTTTCAGCAGGTGCCAGAACTACTTATAGCCCAGTACATAGTCCAGAGGGGAGGTTAGGTGGGGCTATCAGGTAGTGATTCACTGCCTGAGGGCTGTTTTGGGGTATTTGAGGATTTGAATCCCGAACACTGGGTTTTAGGAAGGCCCTACAGGCAGCTCCTAGCTTCCACCAGTGCACACCACCACCAACCACACCATGCTGGGAAAGCATCAGAAATCAGAATCTTAAATGGGATGCATCTGTGCACACAAGACTCCTTCCAATTACTGTTTCCCAGTTTTTGACACGAGCCCTGCTTTGCCCAGCTCTCATGTAACCCCTACCATGAACAAGGGGAGTCCTTGCAAACCAGGAGCGCTGCACCCCCTAAAAGATTGCATTTTCCATACTCGGGGCAGACTTACAAACCCCGTTAGAACTGGTATGCTGGTATCAGTATCCAGTGGCAACCAATAACAAACCACTCGTTCCTCTATAGCTCAGAGTTCACATATCTGCCCCACTCCCACTGGGCTGCATGTAGTCAACCTCAGGGTGCTGCCAAGGAAAAGACCCGTCTGGGAACGGCAAAGGGAGAGCAGCAGAGCTGGAGCCCCAAGGGCCAAGGTGAGGGTGCTGCTAAGCAGCTGGCCACAACATGGTCCTTTTTTTAGGTTCCAGCAGGTTATGAAACTGCTCCAGTCCATACCCCTGTTGACAGGCACCCGAGCAGGAAAACAAGAAGGGCTCCCAGCGGGTAACAACGTTCCAGGAACTGTAGCTGTAGAGGAGCACGGAGCCCGATCGAGCCTGTAAACAAGCTTAGTATGTCTAGAGAGAGGGCTTGTGGCCAAAAACTGAGCGGTGTGGACATCTCCAGAGGGTGGTGGGTGACCCCAAGGAAGTCAATGCTTGTGTATGCACTGCTATCAGAACTGACTTTTAAAATATCTAATTTTCTAAGTCAGAAAAGACCCGATTTTCTCTCGATTTTGGGGAAACTAGGTCATGACTTTGAGCTGCCTGGATGTGGCAACAGCTCGAGTTTTTAAGCGCTTATGCAGACACTGTGGCACAGGGTGATCTGAAGGAGAGTCCTCCATCCTATCAAGAAGGCAGCACATAAAATAATCTCCTAAAATACGACAGCAAAGCAGCTGACCCACGACAAAAGGCCTCTAACCCAAAGACTAGAGAGGAGCCTCTGAGAACGGCGTGAGCTCAGCAGTGATGCTGACTCATGACTCCAGTCAAATGGGAAAGCGATGACACTAAACAACTGACGATGCAGTGTTCTTCCTCCGTGTATTTATGTGTTGAGGCTCAAAAATGCACCAGGACTATAAATAAAATCAGCATTTCCACTTGAAATTCTGATCTCCATTTGGAGAAGGGACACTAATGATGGGTTAAGGGGCTGTATAGACGTGCACACACAGTAGAAGTGTTTCTTGGATGAGGCTTTGTAACTTGGCAACTGAGAGGGAGCAAAAATGTGACCTTTAGAAGCTGTTTGAGGATCTTCACAGAATTTTTTTTTCCAATTTGACTTACTGTGATTCAAGAGGAAGAAGCTGTTCTTTTTCCTCTGGGACAGCATCCCAAATTCATCTTCCTCCAGGTGGAAAGATACAGCCCATGGCTCCTCCTCGTCACACCAGCACAATACTTGATGTCCCTTCTGGCCCACTCGCAGCAGAAATAACTTGCCAAGGAGCAGCATGAGATGGGGACAGGGCTGGCAGCAAGACTTCTACGTCAGCCCAAGGTCTGTCCTGGAGACAGGCCAGAAACAGGGGTGGTAACAGACCTATCTGCAGTACAGATCCTAAATCCATCAAGGAACAGGCTGTGAGGTTGTATCTACAGCAAAGCTAAGGAGAAGCACGTAACCTTCAAGGCAGAGAGGTTGGTGCGGGCTCCAGTGGGCAGTCCAAGCCATTAGTGTCCCCAGGGCCCTGACACAAAGGTGAAGAAACCCTTTTCTGAGGGTCACTGTGCCAGTCCTATGGGCCTGTCAGGTCATGACCCCAAAGCCTTCTGAATTTTTGAGGAGGGTCTGCAGTTGCATTTGTGGGAAACCCCTTCAGCAGCTAGCTTTGCACAGCTCAGGGTGGCTGGCCAGCCAGAAACCCATGGAACATGAGTAGAAGTTTAAAGTGAGAGTCCTCTGGCAATCTTTCATTGGAGCAATCATTTAGATCAGAGTTTCCAACAGCTACAACGTACCCACGAGCAGCAATTAAACGATGTTCCGTTTAAAGTATTAAATATTCCATTCGAGATAATTTAATAGACAGAAATTAGTACATGTGCTCCCCAGCCAGTGCTCCCACTTGGGACTTCACGGAATAAGTTGCGTTTCTGCATCACAGATTCAGCCCAGAGAGCAGCTCTGTGTGTTCTTGGATGGGAGCCTGACTCTGGGATTTCAGGGGACGTGGTACTGATCTCGTCTTTCTAGGGCTCAGAAAGTCAGCTGCTGGGTATGGAAGAGGCACCCAGGAGCACAGCAGGCTGTTCGTGTAGCTGCCATGCTCGTTCGCCGATGTCCAAGGGACATCAGAATAGTGAGAGCATGGCAGGGCACAGGCGCTGCAGAAGGGGCAGCACGAGCTGAGACAGCACCTTCCAGCTTCAGTCGCTGCTTTTAAAGGCTGCCAGGATTAACCCTTTGCTGAGACCAGCCGGAGCGGACGGGGCTGAGCTTGACAGGCACAGGGGTGCCGGGGGTGTAACTCCTGTCATCCTGAGGCCATTGCAGCTATGGCATTTGCAGATGCCAGAGGCTTCCCCTGCTCTCAGCAGGAGACGTACTGCGTCAGAGAGATTATCTGCTGTGTGTGGCTGCCCTTGCTGGCGTCCCTCCAGGCGGACTGCGTCTGTTTACAAAGTTGAGCTGTCTCCTGATCTGACTGTGTTTGGTTCCTGCTGTTTACTTTTCCTAATGCCCGCTGAGGGCTGGGACCAGGAGTCCAACCGAGGCACTGAATGATTGCCAGGTGGGCCAGGACCCTTCCAGCCACAGACAGTGTCAGCGGCGGACCAAAGCCTCACTTCTGTCACTCATCCTCCCTGCAGACTGCTGGGTTTCAGAGCATGGTCCTTCTGTTCAGCAGCTGCAGCCCTTTGAGATTAGAATGCCAGATAAACACGCACAGTGTAAATGGGTCACAGTTGAAAGCTGAAGAAAAGATCAACCATGACCTCAGGAACAGATAGTCTCAGAGCTTTATGCAGGGTGAGGTAGAGCAACATAGATGATCCCACTGGCTGCACTGCTAAGATGTTACAGAGATCACACTTGTTTCAACAGGCTAATGCTTGTGTGAAGGCACGGGCTTTTTCCAGTAAAGCCTCTTGGCTTCATCTTTTTAGAGGAGAAAACATGGTGCTCTACAGCTGTGCGAAGAGGTTGGGTTAGCCTAGCACAAAGGGATCAAATTCATTTTCATCTGAAATTCTAACAACTAGGTTATACCTCTTGAGAAACACTTACAGATTAGAGCCAAATCTGTCATTCTGGAGAACTCACTAGGACAGGATTCAGATCCATGCACCTTCTTCTGGAAGTCAGCAACTCAAAAGACAGTAAACGTGCCTTTTGCTAACACTAAGGCAACCATGTAAGACATCGCTCTCATGATTTACCCACAGCTAGCTTTTGCTGACTGCTCACTGGGCTGGCGTCCCAGTCCTGACAGAAGCTGTCGCACCCATGGGGCACTGTACCTCCCACCCCACCAAGACTCACTGCCGTGTGCAGGCTTTGTTCATGCTGAGAAGGTCACATCCTTGGCAGTCACTCGCTCTGGTCTGGCAAATGAAAGGTTCCAAACACCTGCAAGACGTTCTTCAGAGCAATTTCCCAAAGTTCCCGAGGTCTCTTGCTGGGTTAAGTGCGCTCTGTGCCTCAGAGCTGCCTGGGGGGCTGCTGATGCTGTAAAACAACATCATGGACTGGGATAATTACGCTCCGGAGCAGCATGGTCTGCCAGCAGGCAGCTTGGGAAACATGCGGATACAAGCGTAAGAACAGTGCTTGGAACCAGCCGGCATATCGCCTTTGGAAATTGAATCCTAGGACAATCAGATCCTGACATGAGCAGTGGTCACCAAGAACTGGGTCTTCACACCACTCTTCAGGCAGTGACGTCCAGAATGCAGCAGTGGAAATTCTGCATTTAATACCTAAGAGACAAATCTTCCTGCAGAGCAGCACTTAAGCCAAGTGTTGAGGCACAAAATCTGAAAAGGCTTGAAGACCACCAGGCTTTGTTTCTAGCCAGCCTCATCTCTCCTTTTCACTCGCTCACCCAAGTGTTTCTTCCCCACAGTCTAAAATGTTAGAGGTGCACAATAGTGTCCTGGAGCTGTGTGGCTCTGAGGAAACATGAGTAGCCTGTTTTTATGAAGGGTGGTGTTCTGAAGCGCACACACACTTCTAAACCATTTGTCCTTTTGTTTCCTTATAAAAGCAAAGGCCTGTGCTCTGGAACAAGCAGATCTTACACCTTGAAAGGTCATTCGTCTCTTGGAGTGCTCATGCACTCTAATTTCTGGAGAAAGCACCTACTCCACACACACAAGAACTTTAAAAATACCTTCTTTTCTTTTTCACTCAAGGCTGTGAAGTATGGGGGCACCTCCTAAAAGTGACTCCTAACTGCCTTCTCTCTGCATGGCTGGACTCAGAAGAAACATGTTTCTCAGGCAGCACTTCTGGACACCAGAAAGTAGATTGTGTTTCTCTTCTCAGTAACTTCATTTCTATGTGAAAACCAAACATTCATCAGAGCCACCAACTAATGACAATGTCTAGTATCAAAAGGACCACTGAGCAGCAGTTATACAGGCTGTACCCCCCATTCCAGCTGATGCACCTGCCCTGCAACGTTCCTGCCACACTTATCCCACAGTAATTATTACGTAAAGCCTAGCTGAGTTAAGCCTGGTTTTGAATGGTGTCTATCAAGAGTCTGAGGAGGGTGTTGGACGAATCTGTTATCTAATAATCCCAGTACACCACTGAAACTGTGTCCTTTGTGGTGCTGAGTTTCTAGAGAGATAACCAAAGAAACACCAGCACGGCACAGCTAAGCACCATCTCTGCTGCCAGGGAGTACCCTCAGAACTTCTCCAGCATCTTCCAAGCAAGAAGCATTAAAGCCATCAGCAGGTTAATCACCACTGCCTCACTCTGTGGTGGAGATGGGGAAACCAAATCACTGAGTAGTTAGGTGATATTTAAGGCAGCATGATGTATTAGGAAATGCTAGAGATACTCAGCTTTGAGCCAAGAGGTTATACCTAACTAGAGCATCCAGAAGATCTCAGCTAATGAGGTGTAGAGTGAAACAGACAACAGAGTATGCCTATAATTGAGCTGTAATAGCCAGCTCCCAGAAGTAGCACCTGGAAACCTCAGAGTAAGATGAGTCTGTCTGAAAAACTACTCCAGCTGTCTTGGGTATACTTTTGGAACAGAATCACAAAATTATTGAGGCTGGAAAAGACCTCTAAGATCATCAAGTTCAGCCTATGGCCAACATCACCACAATCAGCTAGACCATGGCACCAAGAGCCACATCCAATCTTTTCTTAAACAGCTCTATGGCCGGTGAGTCCAGCCCAGCAGCCCAGCAGCCCAGCATAGTTACAGGATTACAGGAGTACTGGGATTGAAGAGAAGCACCACTGGAATGGGAAGTGGATTCCCTAGAGAAGAGGGAGCATTCCCATCACAGCAGACACGTGGTAGCCAGCATTGTCAAAGCAGGACACTGTAGAGGGACTGGCTGGCCACTAGCGAGAGGAACAAACCAGCATGTGCTTCATCACCATGAATCACCACCAAGTGAAGGTTTCAGCAGCAGTCTCAGGATGGGAGACTCACCCTGTTCACACACGAGCAGGTGGAAGGACGGTCATGTTGAACATATTTTCCACTGGGAAGTAGTAAGTGACTAACACTGATGGCACTTAGTGACAAGTTAGGAAATAACATCCAAAGACAGCAGCAGCTCTTCTGGGTAAGTGTAGGCTGGTGGAACATCAGCTTCCAGCTGCCCTGGGGGGAAGGCTGGGCTCAGGCAGGTGATGTTGGTGACAACAGAGAGCACTGGGATTTGGTGTCACCAGAAACAAACAAACACAAGGGGAACAAAGTACTATTTACAGGCAAAAAACATGTCAGCTGCAGGATTTACACAAGCTTTTAGTGACACTGACAACTGAGTAGTGTGGACGAAATGCCACTAAGGAAGCGTGGGTGTAGCTGATCGCAGATCGCCAGCAGACAAGATATATTCCCCCGCACCGAGATCAAGAGGAGCTGGCAGAAGCACCACTGACTTGCTTTGCACTCCCCAAGGATCGAAGTAAAGCATCTGCTTTGCTGCTTGATTGTCACCAGAGAGTAGCTGCTGCCTGTGGGACTTAGTACGGCCGGAATTACTTTTTCCTGGCACAAGCCACTTGCAGAACGGACACAACCACAAAGGGATACACGGGGCTATTTCAGTACCAGTTCACCAAAACCAGCCCCATTTGGGCAGCTTTTTCACATCTCAACATGCTGTTAACATGCCTCTTGAAGGACCTGAAGCACCACTGGCAGCTGGGTGACAGCTGTCTGGTCACATCCTTCCCGGTCCCTGCCACACTGGGTGACCGACAGTGCACAGGATGTGCCGGAGCAGCAGCATCATTCCTCAGTGCCTTCCACCACGTGCTGCTGGCGTCATGGATTCAGGCAATTTGGCTCCACTGATCAAAAGATACGGTCTTCATCTTACGTTTGGGTATGACGTACCAGTGGCAGCTGATTTACCAGGAAGCGGGACAGACGCGTTCCCCGTCTCCCTCCCCTTCCCTGGTCCCTGCACGTCCCTCGTTGCCCTTGCATCTGATTTAGCAGCTGTGCAGCTGCTGAGGAGCTGGATGAGCAAGCTGGTCAGGCAGGAAGCTTTCCTTTTTTTTTTGGTGAATTTGTCTTCCATGGGATCAGATGCCTGATCCAACTTACCCTGCAGCCACCCAGATGCTAGATGAATTGATGGGGAAGAGAGGACCGTGCTGGTGGGGGTCTGTGGCCTGAGATACAGGAAGGTGGGGCTGACTGACCTTGAGGTCTAAGTCCCTCGTCAGTGTGTTGTCATACTTTCCCTTTTGCACTCCTCCTCCACCTTCCTCTGGCGCATCACCAGCCTCTTTGCCAAGAATGCCATTCATCTGGAAATGGTTCTGCTGATTTACTGCCCCTCCTTCCTCGATAACCCAGCCAAACTGGTCACACAGCAGCCCGTCAGGAGACATTCATCGACTGCGGGAGCAATGTAGCAACATCCAAATGATAGAGATCACCAGCAAAGCTGTGAACGTGGTGATGCCTGATGAGGGAAGGGGCATCTTGTGTCAGTCTTTAGGAGAAAGAAGGCCTTGTTGGCTGGTTTAACACTGAACAAATGCTTTCACAGTACAGATCACCTGAATACCTGCTGGCGCTTAACAGCCTTGTGGGGACAGAGGTCCAAGGTTCAATTGTGGCCTGACAATAATTTTAGAACATGGGCAACGTGACCTGATCTGAGTCATTGGCATCATGGAAACGGACAATGAGTACAAATGGACAGAGCTGCTGGGCACTTTGCAAAAGCAGCTTACTTGGTCTGCAAAGAGGGCCAGAAAAGCAGTGATGCAAGTTCTTCTCTTCCAGCAGTGTATCTTCATGTGTTTATTGACTTTCCAGTGACAAGTGCAGTTTCCACCTGAAGTAAACCCTGTGCTGTTACAGAATAGGAAGTACTGTCTACAGGGCATCCATTTGTGTAAGGCAAATATCAGACTGAGTAATTCCTCACTGCAAATCCACAGCCATGAGCCAGTTTCACCGGTGATGAAGGCAGGCAGCTGAACTTGCTGCTTTCCACAGGATTTCAACATCACCAAACAGTGGTAACTTCCTAAACTAGTTAGAATCATACTGTCTTGATCAAATATCCAGTACCTTCGAGATGAGGGCTTGTTTTAACTTAGTTTGTTGCTGTATCTTTCTTACAATGTATTTGACAAACATTCTGCTGCTGCCACCACCTCGTGCCCTGCCCGTAACACAGAAAATGATTTACTGAACACTGGCAGAGCTCAGCAGCAGCTGAAGCTCTCATTATTATTGACTGCAGAGCCACTTCTGCACTTACCAGACTTACACTTTGACTAAGGCCAAACAAATGAACCCTGATTAAAGCAAGGACTTTGACGGTTCTTGCTGGAACAGCTTCAACTTTTCACCTGAAATTTGCTGAAGTGTCACTGAAAAGTTACTTAGAGAACATCTGCATTTGTGAATAACTCACAGCCCCCAGATTAATCTCCCAAAGAGGCAAGGGGGATGGTACCCACCAAGTGAGGAAGCACTGCCACTGACCTTTGCTGCAGCCTCAGAAATGCCAAAAGACTTGAATAAGTGGATGTAGCAGGTTATTTCCCTTTCCCAGTGCCTGATGTCTGATGATACTATTTCTATCCTCGCAAACTCCTCTGACTCTCCAACTACAGTTTCTATTTACTGCCACAACTGCAGTACTGCACAATCCAGGGAATCCTTTTCACCCACATTTTCTCCTTGGCAGGAGTAAATGAAGTCAGCTATATCAGATGTCATTTTTGTTCCTCCATCACCTTTTTATAAACAAAGCACCAAATCTGTCTTTGGTCACTAAAAGCTGGATCCAGGGGACAAAAAAGAACTGTGCGACGACCTTGGAGCCAGGTTTCTGTTTTGAAATGCCTTCGAAATGTAGTTTTACCATGTCACCCAATGACCAGCAGTTACTGACAGGCACATCTTGGGCTGCAGGCTGCCAGCACAGCTCTCCTTCCACTGACCTTGGCAGCAGCCATTCTCTTCCCCAGAGAAGCATCTTATGCGTGTTTTCCAGAAAGGTTCCTCACACAGTCAGTGTTTACATTTCTGATAAACCTTTTGCAAGAAGCCAGGTTTGCTGGAATCTCAACCAATGCCAGTTAAGTATCAAGTTTAGCTCAAGACTATGTTTAAAATACAAACACAAAATACAAACATGTGCTAATATATGTTAGACATATATGAAACAGTAACTGTTTTGAATAAACAGGTATTTCCCTCCAGTTCAGCCTTTCAGAAGAGCCTGAAACAGAAAACAAGGGATCAATCACAGAAGCATGAACTTCACCCTTGCTCCATCTGAGGCCTCATCCGTACATGGATTTTGTAAGACTGCAGCAAAATACAACAGGGAGGGGTTGGCTTATTTATCTTTTAAAGTTGAAGAAATACAACACTAGGTGTTAGGAGAGTCCCAGCAATGGGCACAAGAATGGAATTGTTTGAGTTGGAAAGGACTTCAAAGACCATCTAGTTCAAATCCCTCTGCCATGAGCAGGCACAGCTTCCTCTAGGCCAGCTTGCGCAAAGCCCCGTCCAGTTTGGCCCTGAGCACTTCCAGTGGTGGAGCATCCAAGAAACAAGAGCAAGAAGAATATGTACACTAAACGTAATGACAGTTCTCTGATCTTCAAGACTAACCAACACCGATTTAGGAAAGAAGTATTATCCTGAACACAAAAGGGAGGCAGTGTTCCGTGTCATTGAACTTAACTGTGATACTAGGGTCTGGGTCATTAATTTTGAGTTCATTAGGCCTATGTGCAAGCTGCACTCAGAGCTGTGACTTCAGACTTTAATTCTGATAGAAGAACCTGCCACATGGTTGCCAGGAAAGCCCTGGCAGCAGAGGCAACCTCTAGCTTTGCACCTTTCCTCCTACTCCAGAGCCACGCCAGCTTATTTAAAAGCTTTTCTCTCTGATCCACCCACCATGAGCAGCCAACAGCAGCTTTCCAGTTCTGAAGCTTTCTGTCTTTGCTTCTTGAAATACGGTTGCCAAGAAGTGCTGCCAGAAATAAAGGCCACCATGTTTAATAACAACAACTTTGGGAGTGAGATCTTGCAGCCCCACCAGTGCCTGATCTGCTGCATGAGCAAGTGGTGAAATGAAGTTGAGAAACCACATTTTGTGAAATAGCCTCAATTTTGGGGACACATATGAAGAAAGGAGGGAACAACACCCTGGCTTAGAGTTCGCTCTGCCCCTCGACAAGGCTGGCACACTTGCTAGAAAGAAGGAAGTTCTTGCTGCATCTTTCTTGCCTCTCAAACTGAAGTGAAGCTTGTCACTCCCAAGGCGATTCTGATCTAAACCGAGTAAAAAGAGGTGGCTGGTGTAAGGGCTGCCATTTATAAATGGTGGCATGGCACAAAGTTGGACTCTTCTGTCCAAAATATGCCTCTCAGTTCTTTAGCCTGGGAAAACATGAAGCAATTCAATGAGGCTACAGTGATGCTTCAGTTTACTGGGAAAAAAATAGTACTTTTTCATTTCTTTCCACAGTTCCATTGAACATTTTCTTCACAGGAGAAACTGCTGGAATAGTTCATGTGGAATAAAATATTCCATGGTACCCGCCCCAGGATAGAAGTACTCAGAGGCTGGTACCTAGTTATCCTTTCCTTACTTGGTTTAACCCATTCAGGGGATTACGCTATAATGGACTTTGTTTTGGAATGTCTTTGTTCCAGGAACAGAGACGTTCAGGAATTGCTTCACATTTTAAAGAACCTGAGCTAACTCCAGAGCAATTTCCTAATATTAGGTCTTATTTTATTGCCACATGTTACAGGGAGGAGATGTAAAATAAAGGGATGTGCAAAATCCCCAGGCTACATCAGAACAGCTTTCCAGAACAGTCTTGCCTTCTCTGGGCTCTTCCTCCCTTCAGCAGTGAGTGCTTAAGAGAAATTCCATCACACAACTTCCCCTTCTCAGAGATTTGTTTCCCACAGAGAAGCCTACAGGAACGAGAAAACAAGCAGAAAGAACTGGATTGTGCAATCAGATCTACACTCATCTCTCCACTGGACCACAAGCTGGTGGATGGTCTGTCCTCGGGAAGGGCTTCGCACCTTGCTCCCCAACGGCCAGGTTTGGGGGGGTGTTGCTACTTTAAGTTGAGAGGAAAGGTGGCAGAGGAACCAAACAATGCAGAGAAGTTAAAAAAAGACCCAAACCAAATCCACCTTGCTTCACACAATACGGGAAGCATCTGGCACCCAACTGCCTCTGCTGGGAGGCACATCTAGAACAAACAAGAGGGAGCACGTCCTCGCACACTCTGTAATTACACTCTGGATCACCCAGAGGCCGAAAGTATCAACAACTTTAACATATGACTAGCTAGATTAAAATAAAACCAAAACCGAGTGGATGGTCTGTTTGCAAGAACTTGCCAAGCGGTGGTTTGCAGCCAAGACACGAAAGGAGACAGATCATCTTCTGTTTGCCCCTTCAGCAAGTCAAGAGAACAGGAAGTCATTTGTGCAGTTGAGCAGAGAACCATTAAAAGTCAAGGGGATTGGTCAATGAGCAGATTTAGGAATGGGTTAAAGCAAAGCTGAGAGGATTCTCAAGGCTTTTGCTGATGTTGTAATTGGGACTTGGGAGCTGAGTATTTTATCCGTCCCTCGTAGACTGTCCCCCTCTCTCACTCTTTGCCTATTGCTGAGTTGTGCCGCTACGACAGGGACAACCACGCAGCCGTTTGCAAATGGTAAAAGGTCTGTGTGAGTGATGGTTCCCACTCTGAACAGTCACTGCAAGAGCCCTGAAGGAACTCATTTAACAGCACAGAGAAGCACCCCAGCGTGGAAGTACTTTATGTCAGGGCTATGTTTCTACATCACACCAAAGCTGCTAGCACAACACAGCACAGCATGAAGCACTCGAGAAAGAGAGAAAACCAAACTGCTGCAAAAATGTGGTTTGGAAATCATGTGCTATTGTCAGAGTCGGGAATGTAGTCCCACGGCGGCGTAGCTGGGGACTTCCCATCTATATTTAGGGTGTTGCAATCCTACCCTCTCACCCACACATTCCCACCCTCAGCAGGATGCCAGCTCTGGCATCTCGGGAGCTGAAAGTGAGCATCTCCTTGCATCCCCTTCCACACTGGTGTCGCAAGGATCAGCTGTGTGGTTGGGGTGAGAGCACACGGTGAGGTAGGGTTTGGTGGCAAACCCATTAATCACTTCCAGCTGCTTCGGGGATTGAGAGAAAAGTCAAGAAGTGACTCTGAGCTCTCCAGTACTTGGCAGCACACGGCGGCAAACCTACGTGCACAGCTCTCACAGGAGCTGTTTGCACTGCACCTGGAGTCTCACCTGCACAGAGGGCTTTGGTAACTCCTTGTGCCGCGAGCACGGCGGGGTTATGAACAGCCCTGCAGCCACTCACGTTTACGTGTGCGTCCAGCGGGCACGAGGGTGCTATTTACAGTGCACTGCCTGTGTGCGTTCCCACACTCCCAGCCAACAGGTGTGGGACTCACACCAACCCCCTGGCACCCCACCCATGCTTGCAGCAAGGTGCATCCTTTGCAGACCACACATCATTCTGCACAGAACCAAAAGAAATGTTCACTTTAAGAACAGAAACCCAAAGCTCTTTGCTTGTTTGATTTGTTGCTCAAATAAACCAGCCCAGGAAGCTGTGGTGCAGCCTTTTTGTTCCCACTCTGCAAATGTCAGACTTGCCCTGACATTTGTCTGATGGAGTGAAGCCCCACACTCGCCCAACACTCCCACAGACACTGCCCACTACGCTGCTTAATACTTTCCGTAACAGCCGGTGCTGCACACCAGGATACACCTATTGAACCTGCCCTTCCCTTCTGATTCACGGGGACGTTATTGCGCACAGCTCCAGATGTCAGTGTGGTGGCACTTACACGTCACGGTGACACGGCTTCCTGAGCAAAGACCTCAAAGCAGGGCGCCGAGAAAGTGACCCCTTGCTGCTCCCAGTGCCAGAACCAATTAAGGCATGTTAAATAAGTGGGTGCTTAGCAATATGCTGTCCTGAGATTATTTAACAAGGTTTGGGTAAGGGAAAATGGAAAGTGAAAGTTTAAGCCATAGAACCAGACGGAGAGGACAAGCATGTTGTAGTCAGGCAGCGTTTCTAACTTCTGGGATCTTTTCTGATTTTATGAGAGCCCTCAGTTCTTGGTAGTTGTGGTTTCTTTTTAAAATGTATTTATAGCATGTGTGGTTGCAGAGCAAAGCTGAAACATAACTTCCCAAAGCTCAAAATATCCAAGGCTGACGACGCTCTCCATCTCCTGCAAATCGAATCCTCCTTTTTGACTAATTTTAAACGTCTTTAGTTTTCAGCACCGATTATTTGGAATGTTTAGGACTAACATAAAATGATCTGATGCCCCTGCCTTTGCTCAGCCCCCCTGCTGCTGCAGCACAGGGGACTGCTGAAAGGTCACAGGCCCTCACCACTGTGGAACATTTTAAAATTATTATTTAAACCTTGCTGCAGAGGGTCAAAGACAGACTTTCAGCAGCAGCAGCAGCTTAAAATAGCAGCTGTTTCACTTGGTTTATAAATCTAAATACCATTTATGGACACAACCCCACAGACGGGGCTGTGGGATCCCCTCTTGATGTATGAACCTCATGTTTCAGTCTGAGAGAATCAAATGAAACTGCCAAAATAAAGGCACATCATGGAAAAACCTGCGGAGAGACGGCAGAGGTGATAGATGAGTGTGGAACTTCGTGCAAACCCAGAAACAGGCACTGATTCGTTGTTCGTTTAACATCTACCAGTGCACAAGCACGAGGGGTGAAACAGCCCCTGATCTTTGTTGCTGTCCACATGGGACAGCCACTGCCAGCAGCAGCAGGCACAGCAGGTCCCCTGGCAGCCTGTGGCCACAGCAAGGTCATGCACCAAGTGCAAGAGGAGTAGCCCAGAATAAGTGAGAGTTGGTAGTTCAGAGTAGGAAAAATTGGTTTAATGAGGACAAAGATGTGATTTCACAAGCAGTGCAGAAATGGAACAGGCTGCTGTGTCCATCACATCTCCAGGAAGTGTCACAATGCCTGTACGTCCCCTGCCAAGTGCCAGTGTCGGTCACTTCTCGGTACAACACCTTGTGCAGCCAGCAAGAGGTGTTGCAACAGAAACACGATTTTCTCTTATCCTAAATTAGTGGTGGTACGAAAGGGCCCGAAGATTTCCAGGGGGTTGTGGGGTTTTTTGTCACCACAAGCTGGATGCAAATAGAACTTATCACATTGAGGTGCTGGAGCAGGTCTAAAGAAGGGCAACAAGACTGGTGAAGGGTCTGGAGAACAAACCTTGTGAGGAGTGGGTGAGGGAGCTGGGGTTGTTTAGTCTGCAAAACAGGAGGCTGAGGGAAGACCTTACAGCTGTCTACAACTGCCTGAAAGCAGGGTGTAGAGAAATGGGGGCTGTTCTCTTCTCATGAGTGACAAGTGACAAGACAAGAGGGGATGGCCTCAAGTTGAACCAGGGGAAGTTCAGGTTAGACATTAGGGAAAACTTCTTCCCGGAAAGGGTCATCAGGCCTTGGAACAGGGTGCCAAGGTTGGACTCGATGACCCTGGAGGTCCTTTCCAGCCATGATGATTCTGTGATTCTGTGAGGCTGAGTCACCATCCCAGTGTTTAGAAGTTGTGTAGAGCTGGAGCTCAAGGACATTGTTAGTGGTGGGCTTGAAAGAGTTAGTTTAATGGCTGAATTCAATGATCTTAAAGGTCTTTTCCAACCAAAATGATTCTATGATTAGAATGTCTTGCAGGGACAAACTGTGGAGTGGGACAGGAAGCTCTTACAGACACTGGAGCCAGTCCCAGTGCAAAGGCAGATTTTTTTCCTGAGGTGTATTATTGTCCTGACCTCACATCTGCATCTACATGGAGTTAGGATCTGAGCACATGGAGGTAACTGGCCTGAATAAGTTGGGTTTACAAAACTGTACAACCACACAAAAGCTCTCTTCCACGTGGATGACTTTGAAAAGAAAAATTCAGAGCAAGAAAACACAAAGTGCAAGCAGAACTCAGAACTCAAACATTTTACGCAAGCGTCCCTGTGAACCTGCACATTTTTAAACAAGAGCTGCAGTTTTTCTCTAAATCTCGTTGCATCTTTGTAAATGCAAGAGGCAGATAAGAAGATGTGTCTGTATGTTCTGTCTAAACACTTCAAGAGCAAGAAAGAGGAAGGGTTAGGACTGGGTGCATAAGAAGTTAACACAGGACAACATTATTTATAAATACAATCTCTGAGGAATGACACAGCTGACTTTTCTAACACAACATTTAAATTCTTGCCATATTTTCCTTAAAGAATTTGTGAACTTTCAATTACTCCCTCAGAGAAACCTGCTAGTGACACACACAACTCTCTGAGACAGGTGTGAGACAGGAGTGATGGTCTCCAGCACCAGTTTGCTCTTTGCTGGGGTCCACAGAGGAACTGTCTCATAAGTGAACTTCAAAGGGAGGGAAGAGTTTGATGGCAACTGAAAGGCTTTGTGCTTGTGAGCCACACAGGGAGCAGCGATGCCAGCCGCTGCTCGGGAAGGTGGGAAGACGTTTCCACTCCCGGCTGTCCCCCGCTGCAGGGACACCCAGGTTTTGTTTTGGGTGCTCTGGCTCTGACACCACCCCGCAGCCACAGAGCATTTGTTGCAGGTGTTCAGTATCCAAGTCTGCGCAGTTTTGCAGCTTTGCCTTCAAGTACGATGTCGACAGAGCTTGCGACTCTTTTCCTTGTACATCAGAGATTACTGCAAAGTCCGGATCAGCCCATTTTTGTTTTGGGAGAAAATGAGAAAGCACAAAAGGTGACTGTGGGTTATGTTTATAGACAGACTGTGCAGTGGCAAAGCAGTGCAGAAACCAGAGAATGCAGACGGGCACCAAAAATACCAGCTCCAAGCGGATTTTGTATGTCACCTACCTGTGAACAGAGATGGGGTACGAGCTGGCTGCAGCCATGCCCAAAGCAAGACAACAGCATGCGCTTAAAGTGCCTTTGCAAATCAAAGCAGGACTTCAATTCTAGATGTAAAGAGTGTGTCCTCAAGCACATACTGAAGGAAGATGAAGCAAAATTTTACAGGCAACCTAACTCAAACAATTCTTCAGCATGCCCAGTTTTTGTGTCCTTGATTATGTTCTTCTGACACAGAAGCACATGCAGAACTTACGCCCTGGTACAACAACTTCTTGCGTAACAGACAATGTTCTGAGACACTCACCAGAAACTCTTAGGGAGGAAATCCTGACTGCTTGGTGCTGCCTTCGTGCCACCTTCCCTTCCTTCCTCCGTTCTGTACAGTGCAGAAAGTACAGGGAATGTCCCCCGCTGTTGGCTGTACATCTGTCAGAGCAGATCCCTTATTTACTGAACCTCGTGTGGTTCGGGTTCATTTACACTATTGACAAACAGATGCCATTTTACAGCATACTATAGAAGTCATTTTCCCCACAGCTCTCTCTGTCCTGGTGTGTTGTATATCCTTCTTTAATAAGGTGTTTTTTCTCTACTTTTGAAATACCCATCTACTTCCAGCTCAGTTTCTCTGAATGCTTGTCATGGCTCTCTTGGAATAATTCATCTTGCAGTAGGGTCAATGGATCTTCACTACTGGCTTCAAAAGAGTTTATCATTACATAATCATTTTGTACCAAATACTTCTTTTTCTGATAGAAACAGCAAACCTTGATATTCCTGTTAATGCTTTATCCACTGGTCCTAACTCTCGATACAGTCTGTGACTGGGATTGCAAAGGCTCAGAAAATGCAGAGGAGGAAATGGAAAAAACCTCTAGAGCTCCCGGTTTGGGATCATTCTAAAACGTGCTGATGGATGCTGATAGCACGTGGGCACTCAGTGACAACAAAGCACCCACGGCCACCAAGATGCCTTTATACAAAGGAAAGATGAGCTTTGACATTAGCAGGATGTAGCAAAGGGGGCAACCTATAAATACATGTGGTATTATACTGGGTTTTCTACACTGCTGTTCTCTAACGGTTTTCAAGATGAAAAGTCAGATTTTTCTGTAGATGCAAATGCCAGTAACTTTGAAAGGAGGTTTCATTATCTATCTACAATCAGTTTTTCAATAATTACCCATTTTTAAGGTAATTTAAGGTTTAACTTTCCCGATCTAAGCTAGCAGTGAGCCATTTGCAATCAATAACTTCCAATTCTGAGCATCTGCTGCCTGCCCACTTCTGCTCTGCACTGTAAGCACTTACTGGCCTCAGCAGCTGTTCTGGGCACCTAGAATATGAGCTCATCAATACAGGTTCTCTACAAATTTGCACTTTCCCACTTCTCTATTGATTTTTCCAACCCTTGCTGCACGTCTCCCACGTACAGGTGTGACTTGCTTCGTACCAACTGCAAGCACTTCTGGCAAAGACTCTTTCTGACTGGAGGTCACATTGTTGTAGAGCAAGATCCTTGCCAGGAATGATTTATTATTGGCTGGAGATTTTGATCTGATAACATTATTTGTGTTGGTAGACTGCTCACGTGTCAGGATTAGTGCAAGACACTCAACAAGGAACACAGTGTTCTGCTCCTATTTATGTTTCTTGCCATAATTCTCTCAAAGACTAATGCTATTAACTTCTCCTGACAGACAAGTAAGACTCCATTTCAGATCACTTGTACCTGCCTCTAACACCTCAGGAGCGCTTAGATTAGCTTACAAGCTGATGGAAAGCAGAAGTAGAGATGTAGCAATGTGTAATACACATGCTCACCTGAAAATAGACATTTATGAATGGCTCCTGTCACAATTTAGGGCCTCGAGCCACGAGCAGAACACTAGGAGAAGCTCTGCTGACTTTAATGGCATTAATCATGTGCTTTGCTAGACCTAAGTTCTCAGTGCTTCCTTTCTGGAAGTTTTGAAGTGACACTCACAGAAGACAGACCTGATCCTTGCCCAGCAGACTCCCTGGCAACAGGACACCTGCATTTCACAGATCAGGGTGGTCAGTTCAGCAGCTCTACTGCAGAGACCCGAGGCTCTGCTGGGACCAGTGGAACTGCAAGTAGCAAGAAGGATGAAGCAAGAGGAGAGATGCAGAGAGAAAAGCAGATGCTTGTGCCTAAATTTTTGGGTTGTGCAGGCACTATCTCCATCCAGGTTTTCTTCTATGAATTAAGCAACTGCAGCCTCCCCTTCTTAACAGAGCATTTCAACTTAGGGCCAGGGCTGGGACAGTATCTACTTCATCCACTGCTGGTGTGAATTGCTAAGTGACTAAAACACTAACGTTGCTATACTGAGCGCAGTGATCGTAACAACGTGCAGGACATGAAACAGGGAGCAGTCTGAGGCCAATTATACACGTAGGAAACAGACCTATTTAGTGAGAGGCTGACGTTTGTGCGTAGCTGCTTTCCAGCACCCGAGCGCACTCCAAACACAGAATAGTTTCCACTGTTTCCCTTTTCATACGTGCTCAAGAGTTTTCCAAACCATTCACCTTTGGCAAAAAGCTTCGTGCCTGGCCCTGTGCTAGAAGGTCAGCTTGTTTGGAAACACCAACAACACTTTCAGTTGTTCAAGATGTGGGGTGGCAGATGAACTCACTTTGAGATCTGAGGGGCTTTTAAGATTGTCTCAGAAGTTGTGCCACACTTCCTTAAATACTATAGTTTGTTTTGTGAATGAGGCTTTGGCAAACTGGTAAACAGAATTACCCCAACAATGTAAATATGTAAGAGGGAAATTAGGGTTCCCATTGCTACACAGAATGATTTCAAGATCTAGTATTTTTTCCAGCAAAACCTATTTTAGTCCTGCACGTTTCGTGCCATTATCAGATGCTTCATGTGCACACGCTGACATTTGCATAATTTCCATGAGGGAGCCCAAAATGTTTCAGGGAAACACAATGCAAAGACCAGGAAGAGGTAGCTTTTCGAAGGGGGTGAAAGGAAATGACAGTACCAAGGTGAACTGGGAAAGCCTTTTCCACTGTGCCACGTGGGTGCGACTGCCCAGTGTGGCTGCGCTCACACCGACATGCACTCTCTACAACATGCATTCGCACCAGCAGATGTGCTTTGGCCGAGACCAGATGTTTTGTACAGGCTACAGCTCCTCCACAGTCTGCCAGCAGAACAAGTACAAAGAGATGTGAAGACAGTAAGAGTTGACTCTTGTGCCATTACTGAAAAACCCCTCTGCCCGGGCCACTATTTTTTAGCCACCCTGCTGCTCTCAGACAGTTTGGCCAGGATCTGCCCTGGTACTTGCCAGGCCCTTCCATTTTAACTTATTGACACGGCAGAAGATGGTTTAGTATGATTTATATTACGTTAGAAAGACAAATGAGCTCAATCATGAACTAAACAAGGTCAAGGATGGAGTAGGACAGCACAGCCAAAAGCAAGCAGAGGAAAGGCCAGGGGAAGGAAGAGGTAGGGCCCGGAAGAAGAAAAACTACAAAACAAGCTGTTGCACTGGCTAAACTGCCGTGGTAACCAATGCCAAAACAACACCAAAAAGATTTCTCCTGGCCATCGTGATACCTTGCTGGCACCTTGGCTGACAAATGAATAATGCAGCTTGGTGAAATGATGGCTGCCATCTTAAATGCCTTCAAATGCCTAATGACACCCTACAGATGTGAGTTGGCACAATTAAAAAATAGAACAAAATTCTCTTCTGAGAGGCAGGATCATTATTAAGCAGCACTGGAGCTGTCTGCTAACTTTCTTCTATTTCTGTGAATCTACTGTGTTAACAGTTAGTGACAACGTATTGCACAGGCTTTATAAATATGTTAATCACTGTCATTTGGCTTCCATTTCCCAGAGACACCCCATTTGCTATTTTTGACCAAATCTCCTTTTCTAGGAGAAGATGGTTTGAATTGTGGCTGCAGTGGCAATGATATATCACTGACAGGCAGCTGCCATCACTGTTTGCATCGTCATGGTATTTCCAGCTGTTCCAGTTACACACCAAATCAAAGGCAGGAGAGATAAGGCTGGACATTTTAAGTGCAGTATCTTCATATATGCAACCTATTCTGACAATACATATAGAAAGAATCATATTTACTACACTCAGGGGAAAAACCACTACAAAAACATATGCTGCTGACACAAGATGACAAAGTCAGAATTCAGAGCTCAATCTTTAACGACTAGTGCTTATCTGGTTATTGTCTGCTGTCCTTCTCTACGCTTCTGGCACAGAACACCTGAATTCTTTGACATTACTGGTTTTACCGTTCCTTCCAAACAGCTATTTACCACAGCACAGGTGAGAAAGGTGACCAAGGACTCAAGCACTACAATTCTGTTCTGTAAGAAACCTCAGGATTTGGATAACTCAATGTTTCTGTACTTTTTTGTTTCCTCATTAGTGAATCGTTCGCTTCTTTCTCCTTTCTGGCCTGTTTCAGTTACAACCATCTGCACAGCAACTCCAAACGAATCTCAGACACAACAAAGCAGGGACAGAGTCACTGCACATTGATCAGACCACTGTGCAGTCTTAATGTCTTTTTCATAGTTACTTGAGCTTTCTTGCACATCTTATAGCTGAAAAGCTCATTTATTTTATGCTTTAGAAGGCATGATGCTTTTTTTCACTATCACATTTCAAATGCATTCTCATTCTCCTCATTCAAATGAATCTCTTCATCTTCTGGTGAGGACCAAAAAACCTTTTTAATCTCAGGAATCTGGATTTCTTACAAATAAAGAGCAACAGTGGAAAAAAAGACAGAACAAAAGCCTGTGCAGAACCACAGCTGGTCTAAACCCTTGATATTCACAGGACACTGACTACACTTGCATCACCAACTACTTGCAGCCACCCAGCCCAGGCAGCTGGCAAGCCCTTAGAAGAGCAGAGTTTTAATTCTCCACAAAACCAAACACGAAGCAAAATGCTGTCTTGCTTACAACAGTTACTTCTTTTAAACAAGCAACCCTCACCCTACAAACAAGGAACTCAAGCATTTTTAATGCAAACAAAACAGAACATGAATAGTTTAAAATTGGGTTAAAAACATCTGGCTTGTAGAGCTTAATGGAAGATGGAAAATCACGCAGTCGACAAAGAAACATTATACTTCATAAGGGAAATGTTCTGATCTATTCTTAACTCACTTTTATCAATAATCCCCACAGCTGGCTCTTGGCCATCCCAGATGAATAATTTAGAGCCAGGAAAAAAGCAATTTGGACAGGCATTAGCCACATCTGCAATTCATCTGCTTTGCTATATTAAGTCATTCACCTGTTAAAAACTAATTTACTACTATATAGATGAATATGCTTAAAGGTTAGGGAGCTAAAAATAACTGCCTCCAGGATTCTCTATACTACGAAATAGGTAAATTGTCCTCGTCAGTATGCTGCTATAAAAAGGCATGGGCTTGTGTTTCTAGAAGCAGACATCTCAGGGTTCAGGCAGGGGTTACCTCTTGCAGGGGTAGCATACAGCTGAAATAGTTTTGGGTCGAAAGATACTTGATTATTGCCAGTATTCAGCAAAACAGCCACCAGACTCGCCATAAGGGAACAGTAACACATGCCTAACACTAACAAACTGTGAGTTGTTTCATTGGTGCTTTTGTTTCTTTTTTCTTAAAGTTTTGGTCAATACTCTATGGCTGATCCACCTTAAACTTGTACGTTTTACCTCCTGCAAAGCCACTGCCCAAACATGCTCCTTCTTCCTTGAGAAGGGTGACTGGGCAGCTGCAGCTCCTTCTTTCCTCTCACTGCTGCTGACAACCCAGCTGAAGGCTGCACCCTCACTCCTCATAACCCCTTGTTCTGATCTGGATCCTGATCACTTGCAACTCAAGGGAGCCACTGCCACAGTCAGCCGCTGTCTGACCCCAGTGAGTTTGCTTTCCAAGCCTTCTTGGTCTAGAGGTAACATGGTTTTATTCCATCTTGAGCATAATGAATAAAACCATTTGCAAAGCTGCACTTGTGTGTTTCAGCCTCTCTGTTGCTGTTGCTACAGCCCTGGTGAGGCCTTACAGAATGTTTATTGTCTGTGACTATATAGAGGATGGAAAAAAATGCTAAGCCTACGATGACTTTCACCCAAATCAAAACAAGGGTTCCAGCTCTAATGTAGATCTGGAAATGACTAAGATGTAGAGTTAACTCTATGGCTTACATCTCCAGTGGCTAGGATGTCACCCTTGGGTGCCACTCAGCAAGATCTTACTAGAACTTACTAGAAATGCATGTTCTTCTGCTAAAGAACATGCAGCAGAAAGGCCAAGGTGGCAGAATGCCAGTTACATTGTGTAGCTGGTAAGCTTTTGTCCATAAAATGAGTTATCTGAGGGTCGAAACAACAATGGAAAATAGAAGTTCTAGTGTCAGCACTATGCCAAGTACTGTCAGTAAGGGAGGGCTTCTGCTCCAACCACACAGATGGAAATTATTCTGTTGCATCAAGATAAAGCAGAGCTCCCACGCAGGAGCTGAGACCCCGGTCTGCTTGGGCCCAGCCTTACAAGCATGCCCTATACAAAGCAGCTTTCAGGAAGGATTGATACTGCAGCTATTTTTACTATTGCTCCCTATTTCTCTTACCCAGAGATGCAAAGATGAGGACTGGTTCCATGAAGGCACAAGAGACTTCCTTTGATAAACAGGATATTAGGGTTTTTTTGGAGGCACACACATACACACCTGTTCTGTTTATGGCTGAGTAAACATCCTCATCTCCCTGCAGATCCTTTCACATACTGTACTCATAACGCTTCTTCCTCTTGCTGTAGTCACTATCAGGCTTCAGTGGGAGCAGTTCGTGTGTCATTCTGAGTGCTCGTGGTGTCAGCAGAGCACATTAATCACTCATCTCATCTGCAGCACTGCAGTACAAAGTGCAAAGGCAAACATGCAAACCTATTCACAAACATCACAAAGAAAGGCACAAGTTTTCCTTTTCACAGAACAAATGCTGGGGAGTGGCCTGCCAACAGCAAGATAAGCCAGCATCCTGCTCTACAGTACTATTGATGTTTACTTTTGCTTGTCTGATCTGACTCGATCAACTTGCATCCAGGACATCGGCATACGCTCGTGTTTGTCGTTCCGAATATAGCACCAGGACTGGAGTAAGCCTCTGCTGGACTGAAATTCCACTCAAGTCAATGGTATCCAGCCCCATTCCAGTATGTGAGCTGGGTTATCTGTTGTTTGGACTATTTGGATGACATCCTGAAGTGGTGCTATAGCTGCACTGAAGACCAGCACTGCCCACACTGCCCTTTGGATAGTGGGTCCAGCCTCTCCCTCCAGCAGAATGCTTTGGACTGCCACTGTTCTGAGTAAATAAGCAGAGAGAAGTGTCCATCTCTTCATTTCAGCCTTTCCCCACTGCTGCTAGTCCATGCCCTTCATCCTCTTCTCTTTTTCATAGCCCCTTTCCTCTCTGTCTCCCTAATTTCATAGGGGCTTTCAGTTGCTTGGATGCCTCTATTAGTTTCCCACTCAATTCTGCAGGACAAGCCTTGGCTGCCATTCTCTAGACTAATCTAACAGCAGCACAGCAGCAGAAGCAGACAGACAGGAGATACTGAGATGTCAAGCTCTGATTTAAAGATGAGGTTTATACGTAGCAGTGAGGACACTGCATCGTGAGGTAGGAGCTTCCCCAGGCAGCAGAGGCGTGCAAGTTTACACCAACACATGGCCCTAAGCAAGCAGAAGTAAAATCTGTCAGTGAAAACACTGACTATTAAATCAAAACGTTTAATACTTTACCACAGTGAAGAAACCCAGGCTGGCTTAGGGAAAATGAGACTTTGGTTTCATGTGCTTAGAGCTTTTAAAGCCAAAGCAGCAGCAGCTCATGAGCTGCAGCTGACGTTTGGCTTTGAATCATTTAACTCTGAGGCTGGAATGGTCAAGAAGTGACATATTTATGGACATGAAACTTTCAGGCTTTGCACATCTCCAATCTAGTGGCTAAAGAAAATTAAAGATTAATACTTTATTTCTTTGGTCTCAGCAGCATCTTCTTTGAAGCAGTCTGTCTGAGAGAGTGAGTTCCAGAGGTGTAAATGCAAAACACCATATCCTTATTCTTGTAAAACAAATAGTCCTTCATGACCAGCAACCCAAACATAAAGCAAAGAAACAAAGAACACAGGTGTTCAGTGACTCTGCTAGTGCTATTACATTTGTGATTCAGCTCTTAAACTGGGGCAGCAATGTTCTTGTAAGATCAAAGGGAGATCCAATATATGTAATAAATGATGGACCTCATCTTAAAATATTTATCATCTTAATAAACAAAAGGCAGGGAGAGAGACAGGAAATCAATACACTCATTTTAGAAATGACATCAAGAACAATAATCTGAGGAAGAATAATAAGAGGAAGCAGAGAAGATAAAGCACACTGGAGTAATTTTAGACAGAAAGAAGACAATAACATTCTTCTAAACCAGCAGGGGAGCTACAGAGAGGGCAACCTGAGTAGCTAGAGGTTATAAATAGTGTCAACAATAAAGGACAAAAAATATCAGACCTTTTCAAGCTGAGAGACAGGAAAAAAATCAAACTTTCCAGTCCCATAAAGTTTTTTGTGCAGTAACTAATAGTCACGTGAGTGGGACACTACCTTCTCCTTCGTGAGTGTTTACAAGTGACTCTCTCACTGAGTGTCAAAGAAAAACCAGAGCTGAAGATAACATTTACCTAATATCAGGGCTATTGGTAAGATCAGAGAACTTGTTACTGACCATTCCTAGAGAGAATGAAAAGATAAAGATGCTGTAGAAATCCATTAAGACAGTTTTCAAAATGTTTGTCAAATAAAGAGAGGTCTTAAAGACAACAGTGTTTGGTGAAAAAAAAGTTTCACTTCAATCCTAAGCAAAACAAGAAGAAATATCTATAGCCCTTGCTTTCCACAGCACTGGGTGCCTTGACATTGTTAGAAATGACTGATATCCTCTCCCTGACCAGCTTGTCTTTGAGAAGAACCAGTCTGGAGTCTAAGTTGTTGTTGCTCATTTAGGAATAGGGCTCATTTCACAGGAATTACTTTTCCACCTTTTGAGAATATTTCAACAGATTATAATAGCAGTCCTCTGACTGCACAGACTTGTCCCCTTCTACCCTACTCCACTCTCATTTACTCTGATCAAGCACCAAGGTACAACTGTTTCAGGCATTTACTCTGTAATGCTCAAGGAAAAGTTACAAACTTGGAAGTGGAGGCTGAGAGGAGACCTCATCACTCTCTACAGCTAGCTGAAAGGACATTGTGGAGGGGTTGGTGCTGGTCTCTTCTCACAAGCAGTTAGTGACAGAACAAGAGGGAATAGGCTCAAGTTACAACAGGGGAGGTTTAGACTTGGTATGATGAAAAATTGTGTCACAGAAAGGGTGGTCAGGCACTGCAATGGGCTTCCCAGGGAGGTGGTTGAGTTGCCATCCTTGGACGTGTTTAAAGATCATTTGGATGAGGTGTTGAGGGATGTGGTTTAGGGGCGAACTTGTAAGGTAGGATGGATGGTTGGACTCGATGATCCCAGGGGGCTTTTCCAATCAGAGTGATTCTGTGATTCTGTGAAACAAGAGAACACAAGAAAAAAGAGAGAGGCAGGAAGGGCAATGGTAGCCAAAATAAAGACCGCATCACAAGACATGTTGTGACTGAAGAACCCTTAACTCCAAATGTGGGCAACTCCATCTCCCAAGACATTCAGTGACTTGCCCAAGTCAGCCCCTGGATATTTCACTGAAATCCCCCAAGTTTAGGTTATCAAAATCTTTTTATAGTAGTCACTGTAATCATCCAGTTTCCAGACCTTTCGTGGATATTTCATTACATTCTCTGTTTTCCAAAATGAGTCATTCTTGCTTCAGAATCATTTTTGAAGACAATACAATATGCAGAGATAATGTAATATTTTCCTCCCTCCAGAAGTTCTTTCAATTTTTTTTTTATTCCATTTCAAAGGGCATTATAAATATGTATAATGACATTTCTCCTGCTCCTGGGCCATCAGCTGCTTTTAATCAGCATAGTTCCAGCTCAGCTACTGGTTCTAATGAGTTCTTTCGCAGTCAAATTCCATTAGTGGAACAATACAGATATACATTCAATTAAGACTTGGCCCAATTCCACAAATAAGCTAACACCTGTAGCACAGCTGGAGAAACAGCATTTTTAGTTTGTTTTAAAAACTTTGAGGATAGTATTCCTAGGAAGATCACTGAAAAGTAATCACGTGTCGATTGGCAGAGTTCTTTTGCATCGAGCAGCAGCACTGAAGAATGCTTGTGAATCACTGGGCACTTTTGTCCCTAGGATCCTGCATTTCCCACAGAGCAGCAGAGGACACAGTATAGACCTCTGAGAGCAGCGTTGCCTAAACATGTTAGTAAAGCATGTTTTAGTTAGTAAAGTTGCCTAAGCATTTTAGTAAAGCAAGGTGGGTATATTGTGTTGGATGTCCTTATATTAATCAGGAGGGGAGAGGAGGTGAAGGGAGTACATGCCAGCTGGTGCTCCAGTCATCTTCTCCACTGAGTAGGAGACCCTCAGGAAGCACTTGAGCTGGGAGAATTTGAGTTACCTGCCACTACAGCAACTCCTCCAGCAGGTCCCCAGAGGACATAAACACTTGTTTTGGATCTTGACTAACAGCTGTAAAATTCACACCCCTAACTGGGCTCTGATGAAGAGAAGAAGCAGAACGGAGACTCTATCAACAGCTTTTTTTGAGCAGAGGGGGTTTTGCCCATCTTCATACTCCTAAGCGAAAACAACTGTATTTAGACAGGCTGCCTAGCTTTCTTTTCAGAGCAGTGATGAGCGATAGACACTTCAGAATTGTTTACTCTGCTGTAAATGGAAAGATGTTTAAAATAGAGCCGGCGAATGACAGTCCAGATGAACCTACTTCTCTGCACTAAGTGAAGCACTGGGCAAGCAGCTCGGTTCCCAGCACCTACACACCTAAAAGTGGGTGAGATAAAACCCATCTCTTTGTTTTTCACTGGAGGTCATTGTCCAAAGGCGAAGGGGCATGGCCTAGCTTTAAGTATTGTCAGTGCCACAACTGGAATTAATTTATGTGCCAGAAAGAATGTCAGCCTCCCAGCTATCCAGGAGGCATTTGGGAAAACTCATAAATCCGTCCCTGCTGTGACCACCCAGACAGCACAGACCTGAGAGACACTCAGCACAGGTCACTGAGAGACCACAGTTTAAAAGTCTTGGTTAAAGAGTGTTCACAGTTATTTTTAAATCCTAGAAAACAGGCCTAACAAGGAAAGACAATTAAACTAGTCTATATTTGGAAACATACTTGCTGACAATGGATGTGGCTTCCCTTGCATTTGCCCTTTTCTGACCCAAGTGTTTCAATATTTTATCCTGATCTTCAAACTAAAAGACCAGGACCAGATGCATTCGATACACGTGACTGATCTATTTAAACATACCGATGAATTCTTGTCCTGGTTCTCCTTTGCTCCTCTTCCTGCCTCTGTTCTGCTTCAGGCAAAAAGCAAAAATACCTCAACCCACAGAAAGGTCTGTTAGAGCTCATCACACAAAGTCCAGCAGACACAATGCTGTGTATGACACAAGATTTTGTACTGTGGTCCTTTCTGCTGTGCTACAGGAATAACCTTCACGCTGATTTGATGTAAATAACACGACACCTATGCAGGAAAAAAACTATCCAGGGTTTTCCCCCCTACTTTCTTTATTATCAGGTGGCATGTTCTGTAACCACATGAAGCAAAAAACCTGCATTTCACACACACCCACAGCATCTATGAGAGTTTCAGTGAGAAACAGACAGTCCCTGTTTTGTCCCTCAGAAATACATACAGGTTTTAGTCATTAATCTTTAAAAGAACCCTGAGCCTCCATGTCTAAAGTCTTCAAAAGTGTTACAGCTATTGTAGGTCAGCAGAGCTGCTAAGTCTCAGCAGCCCCACCTTGAACAGCCACTGACCAATAGTCCCCAATAAACAAGCTAATCAATACATTCATTGCAATGTGTAGGAAAACTTTAGTAGAGATCATCTCTAATCCTTCAGACTTACTGAGGAGGTAGTATTAGGACACTGTTGGACCTTTGACATCTGCTAGTTTTAAACTTGGCAACAGCTGTCAGTGTGTCCCACCACTGTGTTTTGTATTTGAGAAACATTCACATTCATTCGATTGGCAAATAATAAAGACACTTAATTTTCCCTTATAGATCACATACGATTGTCCTGCACAGATACTGCACAGGGAAATATGTTAGTTTTCCACAGGCTAGAAAACCTGCAGAAGGTTTAAGGATTTGTTCTAAGACATAGGAATACAAGCTACCAGCTGGACATGAATAAAGAGGCCAAAATCATCCCTCTGAGGGAAAGGCAGTCAGATAAGAAACAAGTGTTGGGTACATTTCAGTTAGAAATGAGATTTATGATTTCAGTAATTAGTGCTCCAGTCCACTGGAAAACATACTGAGAAGAAAGCACAAACACTTCTCTGCACAGATTTCAAGCCCAAAAGTCCATCTGTGGCCTGGGAACAGTCTGCATTCAGACTTAGGAGAAAAGGACTGATACAACAGTGAAAGAGCATCTGGGAAGGAGAGGGTGAGGACAAAAAGAAACCCCTGAGAAATTCCAAGATGGAATTTGATTGCTTTAAGCTCGTTACCTGAAGAGCTGTAAGGTGTATCTGTCTAACTGAGACTGCTGAGAAGAAGTTTGGTAGCAGGAGAGTAAATGCGGAGTTTGCAAAGCTGTAGAGATCAGCTCTCCTGACAAGTCTTAGGCCAGTGGCATAAGTCATGAGATCCACTTTCCAAATTACTCTTATCAAAGCTAAGTTTGCACTGGGTAGCCTGGGACATTTGCTAGAGAAAGTAACAGCAGGGGCTGATCCAGGGGGATCATTTTGGTGATGCTAGTATTTACGTGATTCATATCCCACCAGCGTTAATGCAGATTTTCACTGTGGCTGGTACTCAAAGAGCTGAGAGGTCTCTTAGAGAAGGACAGATACAGCAAACTGACTTTCTCATTACTTCTTTTTGCTCTTAAATAGCATCTCTGTGACTACTTCTAGCTATTCCAAAACATCTTTTCAGGCTGAACCTGAAGTGCTTTGGTTTGGAGGAATTCCTCTGGAAGATGCACAAAGTCAGCTGTGTGTACTTGTTCTAGCATTGGTTTTCATTGCTGCCACACAACAGCACAAAGCTTTTGCTACTTGGTGGTGGAAAATCATGATGCCTTGCGCGGAAGTGCTACGAGTACCCCATGACACACTGAAGTCCCCCTATTAATATTGGCAATTGTGTGTCAGGTGAGACAGCAAGGAAGCAGCCTCTTCCTATTTGTTATGATGGTGAATAACACAGAGGCCCCTACTTGAGGATCCTGTTATTTGATGGAACTGGCAAGAGTTAAACACAAATTAAACCACCCTAAAAGCAAATTTCCCCATGCATTCAAGTTTTTCCCTACACTTTATCTCATGTTTATCTATTATGTACAGTAAAATCATACTTAGAGGCAGTAGGAAGAACATAACAGGAAGATACTTCAGAAGGTACTATAAAACACATTGCAAATTCTGAGGGTAAGCAGAGAGAGAGAGAAGGTGCAAGAGCTGCCCTCTGCGGGCACCAGGCTCCTCTGCTCAGCCTGGTGACACCAGATCTGCAGTAAACTATGTGACACCAGAGTACACTGAACCCTGCACTGACCCTGCCATGCTCCCCACACAGCCCAGTGTAACACACAGCTCAGCAGGAACATTCTACAGTAACTGAATCAATGCAAATGTTTCTTACCTCTAACTATACACAGGACTGTTTAAAATGGCATTTTCACATCAAAGTCTCCTGGGAGCAGGGCACAATTAGCAACCCAAAAACATGCACTTATTGACGTTTGCAGCAATGGAGCCTCTCACGGTGTTTGCTGTGTTCTGGTAGTTACTGAAAGATTGATAGTATGATCCCTCATCTCACCTAGAAAGCTTCAATCTTACTTTTGCTTCCTGAACATATCTCATCAGCTCCTCGTTTTACAGTACTTTCAGCCCATCCCATAAATTATCTGATCAAAACCA
Organism: Rhinopomastus cyanomelas; assembly: GCA_013400115.1. NCBI lineage: Eukaryota > Metazoa > Chordata > Aves > Bucerotiformes > Rhinopomastidae > Rhinopomastus > Rhinopomastus cyanomelas. Next base: position 37,164 of record VXBP01005923.1, on the reverse strand, counting down.
GGTGTCACATACACTCCCCAGTACTATAGCACCATTCTCTCTACTCTCCAAACGGAAAAAGAATGTGAGATCTTTTACATATTAGCAAAGCAGGACATGGAAGCATAGCAGGGAGAAGGGATTTCTACTCCAAAGCAGCAGACAAATCAACAAACCCAAGTTTTACAAGAGAACCTAATTCAAAAAAAGGGTGAAAAAAGGTTAAAGAGTTTGTTTCAGCCTTTTGAGCTTGGGCTAAGCATTCAAGGCAATCTGAATGCAATCTCTGCAGATGTAAAGTTCATAGACAGTGACTGTCTGCAGGAATGCATTGCAAGGTCAGTTATATTTGCTTGTGCACACAAATAGAAATGACTCCCATATGGACTTCCTAGGCTCTGTGACAATGTTATGGAATAGATTTGGCCAGTCAGAAGATCATCCAGCATGGTTCAGTGTATCATATCCCTTCCTCAGATCCACTGCAAAATGGATGGATGTTTCTGGATGAAATATCTGAAGGCACTCTGAATTTCTTCAGAGAACCTTATGCAGTCACTGCCAGACTTGGCAACCCCATGGCTCTGATCCCTACTCTCTTGTTAGGAATCTTCTCTTACTGAAAATAAAACTCTGTCGAATCATGGATTCTGAATTATTTGTTTCCAGAGGAGGGCAACAAGGCTCATGATGGGTCTGGAGCACAAGTCTTACAAGGAGAGGCTGTGGGAGCTGGAGTGGTTTAGCCTAGAGAAATAGGCTGTTTCTCTTGCTCTCCACAATTACCTGAAATGAGGCTGGAGTGAGGAGGGGGACAACCTTTTCTCCCTGGTGGCAAGCAATAGATCCAAAGGAAATGGCTACAAGCTCCACCAGGGGAGGTTTAGGCAGGATGTAACGAAGAATTTCTTCACCAAAAGTGTTACCAAACATTGGAACAGGCCGCCCAGGGCAGTGGTGGAGTCACCATCCCTGGAGGTATTTAAACAGTGCGTGGACCTGGTGCTTAGAGACATAGTCTAGTGGTGACCTGGCAGTGCTCAGCTGAAGGTTGGACTTGATGATCTTAGAGGTCTCTTCCAACAAACGATAGCCTGTGACTATTTCAACTGTTGTTCAGTCAAGATGAACCTTACTGCCACTTCAACCATGAAGGGTTCTTAGCCTTCAAGCTAAGAAAGAACCTGGTTAAACAGCTAGATGCATCCACTAAACTTCCCATCTTTTCTCGCTTACACAGGACAGCAAAATGCCTGCAGCACATGACCACGTGTTGTTTCAGGTTATGCAGAAAGGTACTCAACTGAAGAAGCAGCTTATGCATCTCAGGAACTGCACACCGGGAAAAGTGCTCTCTCTTCAGGTTTTGGGTTTGTTGCCTTAAGAAAGACACGGTGTACTTGGAATTTCTGCACTCAGTAATTCTCATGCAAGACAAAACATGAAAATATTTTACTGAAGTAGTGTAGAAACAGCTTATCTCAAAGCTTTAAATTATAATACTGAGAGTCAAATTGCTGTCCTTGCTGCCATGGGCTTCAGTAGGATTAGAGAGGTGTAGCAGCACAGGATTTGTGCCATCTGCAGTACATTGTGGACAGGTGCCACTTCTTTCAAGCAGGCTTTGTTTCAAGCAAGTGATTTTTAAAAAACCAAAACCAAACCAAAACTGATCTTGGCAGTGATGCATTAAAGCATTCAGTAAACACGCGACACCGAGCAAACACAGGGCATTTCTGGACCAAGATTTTTCTTCCTCTGAACTATAATATGAGGCGTTGTATCTAGTGCCTTTCCTCTGCTCAGATCTGATAGCAACTTATTTACCAAGGTGTTTCTTGAAGTAGGTTCAGCTATTCAGATCAAAGCATTTTAAGAATCTGTCTTTAATTTATTGTTGGAAGAAGAGAAACTATTGAACTTGAAGGCTTCTGCACATTGTGGGAACAAGTCAGGCTCTGAAAGCTTTGTCCACAGACACCACAATAGCTATGACTCATGGAATGCTATTCTTTTCTCAGTATGCAATAAAAAATATTATTTATAGCATCACACAAACCATTAAGAAACCATTTTTCTTTGAAATTTGAGCATAGCAAGGGAATAATAATTTGGGTAAATTGTAGTATTTACAGTTTCTTTGAATTGGGGCCGTATCTTGGCAAAATATGTGGTTATGATGAAGGATCCAAAATAATGTGGACATTCGCAGGTTTGCTGAGATCTCATATCTGTTTGGTGTTGGCTCACAAGTGACTTACGCACACAAATAACTTCAAGAACATGAGTAGTGGAAAAGCTTCATTGCCTTAGGGTTCTCTTTCTCGTATCTCTCACTGGGTCTTTACGTACTTCCTAGAAAAGGTACTACAGTTCTCAAGGGATGATCTGGGTAGGATTTGTCAGAAGCTTTCAGCACAGGCTCAGCTGCTCCTCCCAAAGTTTGCGGCAAAACCTTCTGCAGAGAGTAATAACAAGCTGTCCGCTACACGACGGTTACTGCTGTTATCAGGTATGATCTGAGAACTTCAATCACACAAGAAATAGCTCATCAATGTTCACTCTGGCCCAGAACACAGAGATAAAAGACTTCCCGAAGATGACATTTGAGGCGCAGTCAGTTGTAACTAAATGTTCTAGAGCGGCACTAGGTTTGTAACAGGACATTTTTCTCTGTACAAATTACCTTTTTTGTAAAGAAGCTGACTCCAAGGAAGACCAGGAAGTATCATCTTACTGAAAATGAGAGGAAATTGGGTGTTTTGCGCGGAGCAATCAGGGAAGAAATGCATGTACAGTTCCAAGTAATGTGGCACTTTGTAACTTGGGCTATAATATGCAGACAAAAAGTTGTGAGAGTTTAAATTCAAGCTCAAACTTTTTCATTTCAAACCTCATCTACCTAGGGTGAAATCTGTTTCTGACACCAGCAGTTCAGTAACATTTTCATAGAATCATTGGATCATTAGGGATTGGAAGGGACCTCGAAAGATCACCTAGTCCAATCCCCTGCCACAGCAGGATCACCAAGACCAGGTCGCACAGGAACACATCCAGGCGGGTTTTAAATGTCTCCAGTAACACTAGATATTAAAGACTCCAACAAGACAAACTCCTCAGTAAGTGTGAAAAAACCCCGCACTGTGTGAATTGGAACACGGTGACAATCTACTCAGGAACAGACACTATCAAATGGATGAGCGACACGACAGAACACAAGTAAAGAACTTGCACACCCTCTTCAGCACTGTCTTCATCTACCAGGCTCTGGCAGTCAGCTTAAGAGAGCCCTCAAGAATAGTCTTGCTATAAAAATAACATCAGTTTTACTCATGGTGCAAAAAGTATTCTCCTGCAGCTATTAATCCTGCAACACAACTTTAATAAAAGCAGGAAAAGTGTAGAGGAAAGATTTCAAAATATGAGTAATTTCATTTTTGTCTTCCCTGCCTTCCCAGCCCAGAACAAACCCATACAACATTAATAGCTCCTGATGACAGGTTACCTTTCCTTTATAAGTAGAAAATTGCTCTAAGAGTTTGCATTTCCTACATTTTCATTCAGAGACATAAAATAGGTACCAAACGTGGTCAAAACCCGTTGCTATAGCATACACTGAAAGATGACCTGGACTGAGGGAACAACTGTCTCACTTTGTGCACAATTCAGAAGGGCATTTGGGTTCCTGCTGTCACCAGAAGTTGTATGTTAATCACTCCAGAACATGATATGCCCAAGATAAGCATGCAAGAGCTGCACAACAGCCAGTATTTTTCCTCAGGTCATGTCAGGCAAAAAGTACCATAGCTTCTTTTCTCTCTATCTGATTTGATGCCAACATGTACTCGGAGAGCTGTCGTCTGGCCTTTCTGTCCCTGTGATGTATTGCATCAATCTCTCAGTTCCCACAAGTTCATTTTTAAAGAGCTTCTGTTCATTTATGTCTGCCTCGTAAAAGAGCTCTTGTGTTGTTTTTCTTCCCAAGCCTCTTGAAGATTAATAAACATTCCGCTAAAAAAAAAGCTTCAGCATCAGTCAGATTTCATAACTGATTAGGCAGGAGATACTCTGGCTGCATTTGCAATGGGCCTCTTTCAGCCTGTTTTTGCTTCTAAAATTAGCTTAGCTATTTCCTGAGAGAAGTCTCAGGATAGAAGTAGAGACGCCCACAACGCACTACATTTGAGCTGTGTCAGAAAGCGCGCTGAAACCCCGATCAAACTGACCAAGAAAGCTGAGAAACTCCTCAACAACTCGCTGTCAGCTCGGACCATGGACACTGTGCCACAAAATACAACCTGGAGGTCTGCTTTTGAAAGGTTCTACGTTGGACACAACAAGTGAAAACCAGAAACTGGTGTTGCTGTTTTGAGGAGAAAACGCCTCTCGTGGTTTGCTGCTGAGCGGCCAACACACCAAATCTCTGCTGACAGCAAGGACTCAGTAACCTGGAGATGACCCAGGTGAGATGCTGCAGCCACCTGACAGGCAAAGGAAGCAATTCATTAAAACGTTTCCTGCCCTCACGCATAAAAAGATTCAATACCCAGTTTGACATTAAATTCAGCCAAGGTACTCTGTTCAGTGGAGTAAATCCTGCAGCAAAGGATTACAGTTATGATATCCATGATGTAAGTAATGTATCTGTGTCAGAATCCGTGCAGACCCCATTTATGTGGGTTTACAACCTTGAGACAGTAGGAACAAGATGGAACCTTGATAAAAACCAGATCACAGCTAATTTTGCAAGACATGCACATCTTCTCCCTTTGCTCAGGTTTACCTTCTCCCACCAGCCAGCTCACATTATGAAACAGAAGACAAACGTTTGCTTCAGGTCATGGTGCAGCGAGTCTCAAGGCGCGAGATTTAACAGGAGACACTTTGTTTGAAATGAGGAGCTGACAAAACCAGGTCTGTTATGGACAGCTCCGAAAGGGCAGGCTGAGGACAAGTATTTTTTAGTGACATGCAGCTTCTACCAACTCATCAGCACAACATGACACTGACTTCTTTTGAAGTTCTGCTCTAGCAGTACTGGAAAAGGAAAAACAAGACCCACCAATAAAGAAGAATTGAATCAGAATGGGAGGTTTACCTCATACAAGCAAGGAGTTTCTTTACCTAGTGGGTACTGTATAAATAGAAAAGAATTGCAGTAACCAAAATAAGCCAGCATTAAAAAAATTAGCTGTTAGGTTTTTATGGAACTAATACTACAGATCTCAAGGACCTCTCAGAAGTTGGATAACTTGGCAAACAAAATGGATCACAAGAGAATTGACACAGCTGACCATAAACACAAACTTCCTTATTAAAAAATACAAAAATATAGGATATAGTATATAGTATAATACAACATAACAGTTAGTTCAGTCTAATGGAGTGAATATTAGCTTCTAGGAGCTCGTGGTTCATTTAACATGCATAACAAGCAAATCAAACATGCAGCAGTAGTGCTTTATAATGACTGGGTATGAAAATAGCAAGGCAAGAAGCCAGCAGAGATTGAGCAGTAGCTAAGCACAGACCCTGCATCACACACATCCAGTCATTTGACAACAGACTGTACACATTGATTCTCCTCACTGCTGCCAATACAGAGATACAGTTCTAACAGTGCTGTATCATGTAAAATATATGTGGCTAAAGAAGATATTCTGATGATATTCTATTCTAGTAAGATACTGTATTCTAAGAAGATAACAGAAACTCTTTGCATCTAACCCTTAAAGAATGTGAGGAGTTAAGTCTGTCTAGACTGTCTTCTAGTCAGATGGTCTGTGAACTCTAGTGAGGGGCTGCTCACTAGTGCTACACTGACAGAGAACTTAAGATTCCCAAAACAGACAGGAACATGGAGACTCCTGCAAGTGACCTACAGCAAAACCCCAACGTAATGCCATTGTAAATCCTCTCGCTCCCTCCTCTGCCAGCTCAGGAGAACATAAGGCTGATGTTGTGTGCAGAGTCCAGCACACCTGATAAACAAGTTCCTACAACTTCCCTTTCCAGGAAAGAACAGGATTCACAGTTACCTTTCCAAACTATTTAGAAGAAAAGAGCACTGAAAAGGCTTACCTGCTCCATAACGTGCCCGCGGTGGTTCAGGCAGAAAGAAGAAAGCAGAAATTCCTTCTTTTTCCCACAGCAAGGCATGTCATGTAGGGCTTGTTCCTCGGTCAAGTGGTGGAAAGCTTGGGCTTGACAGCTGTGGCAAGTGATGGTGGGATCGGGCCAGCCAATGGGAACCATAACTGTAGCATAAGAGCAGTAGCAGTATCTGGATAAAGTCAGAAAATAAGAATACAATAAGGACCCAGAAACACTGTCACTCTCTAAGTAGCAAGAGCTTTCTACATCTCTCTCTCTCTGATGGCTTTTGCTTTGTTACTGCAAATAACCAGAATAAGTAACAGTCATGTATCCAGTTCAGGCTGGAGATATGGCCTGCAAACACGAAAAGCAAACATCTAGAGAGGATCCCATGCTATGAGCTTGGGCTTCTCAGAGTTTAGGACTAAATATTTGTTGAGGACAGTGTATTCTGAAGGCACTTGTAAACCACCAGTGGTTTACACTGATGGTGGCTGCACTGCCAGACTTGGTGCTCCCCCTGTCTACCTCAAGCAGAAAGGAGCCTCATCTCTGCAGCAAGCTCGTCCTTCCAAATTCCTAACATGCATTATCTTTGGGAAATTAAACGTCCTAGATGACTTATTCCCCTCCCATCAGTGACATAAGCCTTTCTAGACATGTCAGACATTTAGCCTGTGGATGTAGTCTAAAAGATAAAACGAATCAGTCAGTAGCACTAGCTGGCTTCTAACAACACTAACTGTAGCTCTCAAAAAAGCTATTTCCAGTCTTGACTTGGTCTTGCACACTGTTTCCTAAAGGTGTAACAAGAGTTGGAGTAGCTGGAAAATCCTGAAGCAGGTAGGTGGTGGTACATCCCACACATAAAAATATTTTCAACATTTCCAAAGGTTATTGAGGAAGCTGGTCAAAGAGATCAAACCATCTCTGAGAAAATGACCTTTGTCTCCCACTTCTACACAGTAGTCAAAGAAACGGAGTTTTCAAGTTTAGAAATCCATTACTTTACCCTGGGACATAAAAATACAAAAGCATACATTAGGACTGGACTCATTATTTGGTATTTCATGCAAAGCAGACTAGTTCATATGTTGTAGATTTGAAGCAGTCTTCAATATCTATAAATATATTACTCAACTTCCTGCTTTTTATCAGCCTCCTTCTGCCATGAACTCATGAAATCAATATATTTTGCTTGACCGTGTTGGAAAAGAAAAAAGGTCAGAAAAGAGATTATAAGAGTAACAAAGAATAAAGATAAGTTTAGGTTAAACTGGAGGACAAGATCAATACACAGAATCAGAGAATGCTTTGGATTGGAAGCTCATCTAGTCCAACGCACCTACAACAAGCAAGGAAACTAGAACAGATTGCTCAGAGCCCCATCTAGCCTGACCTTGCATGTCTCCAGGAATGGGGCCTCTACCTTCTCTCTAGCCAGCCTGTTCCAAGGATCCACCACCCTCCAATTAAAGAGCTTTTTTCTAATGTCCAGCCTAAATCTACCCTTTTCTAGCTTAAAATCATCACCCCTCACCCTATCGTTCCCTATCCCAGTGAACAGTCTCCTTCAGCCTTCTGACAGGCCCCTCTCAGGTACTGGAAGGTCACTATAAGGTCCCTCTAGAGTCTTCTCCTCTTCAGGCTGAACAACCCCAACTCTCTTAGCCTGTCCTCGTAAGAGAGGTGCTCCAGACCTCTCATTATTTTTGTGGACCTCCTTTGGACACACTCCAACAGGTGCACATCCTTCTTGTCTTTGGGGTCTCTGGACATTTTACTTGTTCAATACATGAACTGTGACCTCAAACACCGAGTGTTTATCAAGGCTGTAAATACACAAGAGAACAGTAAAGCATAAAACCTCTTATAAATAATGGACTAAGAACAATGTGGACTAAAGCCCAGTCTAAATTAAACATCTCATTTTAAATTCATCACTTACACAGAGCTGTTCTGAACTTAGTTGTACTTACTGACGAAGGAAAGCATCTAGGCTATTTCTCATCTGCTGCAGTTAGACATTAGGATTTCACATTTGGAAACCATTTCAACATGCAGCAAGGGGCTGCTCAAAGAACTAATCAAGGACCTGAATTCTGTATGCAGGCATGGTCATTGTGACATGAGAATTATTTACGTAAGAACAGTGGCTTTAACAGAACCATAAATACTTGCAGAATTGGTAACTGGTCAAATGCTGAGGGAAAAAAACATCTCCTCTTACTAGAAAAAAAATAGTTTCAAATAGGCTGTGATATCATCTCAAAAAAGTCATGAAGCTCTTAAGCTCTGCTGTCGATCATGAGATCATCACATGAAAAAGATGATTAGAAAGTTCCTCGCCTGCCCCAAACTAATTAAAGCACATAAACCATAACCAATGAGCAAGGCTTGTCTTTAAAAAACCCTTAGTCCACAACAGTTTCATTCCCCAGTGGAAGGGCTGATGAATCTGACATGTTGTCTGATTTTTCTGTTACATATTTGTAGGTGTAAAATCACACAATAGTTTTCTATTATTACATTTTGGAAGGGGAAAAAGTATATGATTTCAAAAGGAAGGGTTTTATGTGGATAAATCCATTATACCAGAACAAAGCTCTGGACTTCAGCTTCATCATGGTGAAGATTACTATCTTCAAAGCTAGCCTTTTGCCATACATTAAGGGATTATATTTACCCAGATATGAGGACTGTAAATTCAGGCCTTCTAAAAGTAGAGCCCAAAGCAGACTATGTACAACTGTGTCTGCTGTGAGCACAGGGTTTACAGCAGTTGAGAGTTATAAACTTTATTTGCTGCACATGGTGTTTGTGTGTGGAATAAACCATGTGGTCTAGGTAGAAGACACTGGATTTAGCTCTGTAGAGGAAGAGAAGCTCCCATCAACAAATGGCTGCTTCAATGGCTTTGCATGTCCGTGCATACCTGCAGCTGCCACCCACAGAAATGCTGAGTACAGGCATAGTGTCTGATAACTTTGTACTGCACAACAGAAAAGACATCCAGCTCTGCTCAATGAAAACCAATTGAAGTCTTGGAGACTTCAGTGTTAATAAATACATGTGACTTAGAAGAATAAAGAATAAACTATTCTTGTTTCCTTACAACACAAACAAATGGTGTTCTTCACTTCTCTTGCTCTCCCTAAGCATATTTTCAAGTGTTTCTTCCACCTTCACTATTAACTTTACAATTCCTGCCCCAGAACAGAAGTGTCAGGACATTTTCTTTGATGGTACTATCTAACTTGCTTATCTCTTGTGTATCTTGTGTATCTAGTTGCACTCATTTGTTTTGGAAAGAACTATGGCAGAACATGTGATGCAATTATCCTGATGCAAATACCACATGAATATTACTAAAATATAGCCCCATCTCACACGAAAAACAACCTGCTCTGGCATTATCTAACTTCTTGCCCTTCCCATTATGTCTTCTTGAGTCCCTTCTGTTTGTGCAGAAGACGCCAAACAGTTGTCTGTGTGATAGAAAAGGCCGCTTTCCTTGGTCTCCCAGACTGACTACTCTGTGGATATTGAGCTCCATTTTCCAGCTCTTTGTTTCCAGTTTCTCATAAACTCTCTGAGTAGTTTCAACTCCAATGTCATCTCATATACAGGCATCACTAACTTCTCCTCAGGACAGGAGAGCATCCCATCCCTGCAGCACACTGAGCCCTTTTGATCACACCTGGCTTTCATCGGGTGGTCACAGCTTTTACCATTTTTGGTATCTTGAGTCTGTGTCAAGCTTTAGGCACACTTAGTCAGACTTTTCTTAAGTAACCCAGACAATAGTCTTTATGTGATTTAGTGGCTTCAAACTGTTAGCAGATGGCACAGCGTGCAGCTTTGAGTCATTCATGAAATATAGAAAGGACAACAATCTACTGGAAGTGCCTCATCCCACTTCAAAGCACTGAATCAAAATTCCAGCTGCAGCGAATTTGGATGCTGCTGCATCACTTCCAGGGAAAACAATCTATTTCGTTCCCCCTCTCTTCTCCCTCACACAAACACCACTAGGGACCAGGCCTCCAGCACCAACCATAGATGACAGTGTCCTACACTGAATAAGCCAAAAAACATTCCTGAAACAGTCAGCCAGTCACTTCAGGCTTTGGCTGTTTTCTGTTTTACTGTAAAACTACATAGCACAGTGCCATTTACATCCCCCTTGGTAACTGACAAAGAAAGACAGAAAAGCAGGGAGTTAGGCTTTCCCACACAATGGAGCACATAAAGGAGACACACAAAGGGACATCTCTGTCACACTAAAAATTTGACTTGTTTTGTCTTTGGGCTAGTTCCTTTATCAAAGTGACTGAGGATCGCTTGGTTTTTTTACAGAACTTTTGCAAACAACTGTATTACCTTCAGTTAAGCAACTGCTGAACGGATTCTCAAGGCAGAACTCAATCTCCTGGTTATTTGTATTGGACACATCTATGCTTTTGGCAATGGGAAGAAGATAACGGAATGTTTAATCTATGATTTATTAAGAGTCACAAGAAATGAATCAGGCTCAGTAGAATATGAATCACATGGCACAGCATTATCTACTGCTACTTCCCCGGGGTAAAGTTTATTGCTGCTTATGGAATTCATTGATGTTTTAATTGTCATATCTGACTCTCACATGTTTCAAACATGCTGAGAGGTTTATGTTCTTCCTTACCTAAAGTCATGATCTTTTTGCTGCAAACAATTGCAGCAAGTGCCAACAGAATTAACTTCCTCAAACAAACTGTAAGTCATTCACGTAACAGCAAACTTGAGATAGGGAACTGTTTGACGTAAAACTAAAGAATGAATTTTTAGGAGTCAAAGCTAAAGGCCAGGTTCAACACTCCCTAGACTTGAACCCACGTTATAAGATTCTCAGTGTTGCGTAAAGAAAGCAAAATAAAGTACTAAGAAGTCATTGGACTAGATGATCTTTCATAGACTCACAGTCATAGAATCATTAGGGATTGGAAGGGACCTCAAAAGATCATCTAGTCCAATCCCCCTGCCACAGCAGCATCACCTAGACAAAGTTGCACAGGAACGTACCCAGGTGGGATTTAAAGGTATCTAGAGAAGGAGACTCCACAAACCCCCTGGACAGCCCCTTCCACAGCTCTGTCACCCTCACTGGGAAGAAGTTCCTTCTGATATTTACATGGAACCTCCTGTCTTCCAGCTGACACTCATTGCCCCTTGTACTATCACTAGATGACATAGAGAATTGCCTGGCTCCATCCTCTTCACACCCACCCTTCACATATTTATAGACATTAATGAGGTCACTGAGAAAACAGAACAATAAAAGAAACAACTAATGACGTTTATTCTTTCTTAAGCCTTCCCAGCATTATTCCCAGTTTGGATTTACCAGTTTATTCCAACTGTCCCTCACTTTCCTTTGCAAGAGCCAAGGAATGCTACACCACTTTCCAGTGTCTCTTCCCTTTTTTCCAAGGCAAACTGAGGCAAGAAGAGCAAGATGTATTTCTCAAGATTCTTTGGCAGTTACCAGCTCATGAAGCTGGAGATGATGAGGTCTAACAAGAACACTCCCCAGCCTAAGTACGTGCTGGAATGACACTGTACCAGCATCTGGTGTACTGGCTGCTTCCACAAAGGAGAGAGGGTTTCAGTAACTCAGCTTTGCAGAAACAGGCCTCTCTCTGTGTTCATACTGGGGCATCCAAGTTCCCACCCTCACGACTCCTGCACGTGTCCTCATGTGTTTTCTCTTGGAGCTAAAAAGCAGCCTCATGCTTCAAGGTACAACAGGTGAACTCTGGAAAGCCCGACCTGTCATCATTGCAAAATCAGTTCTGGAAAAGCGTTAATCTCACACACCCCAGTCCCTGCTCCCCCAGGGAAGGGCCAGCTCCGACGGCTGGGCTGCCCCTCAGGGGCCTCTCGAGGGCTGCCCCTCACGGGCCTCTCGAGAACCCTGAGGCTCAGACCTTTGCTCTCGCTGCTGAGCCGCACCGTGCTCACATGTTCACTCACTCGGCGGAGATGAAAGCAGCAGCAGCACCAAGTTCTGTGGCCGGGCCTCGGACTGGGGCGGACGGGGTGCTCCCGCAGCCAGGGCAGGGAAGCGCCAGCGGCGGGCGCGGGAAGCAGGGCTGAGGCGGCTGAGGGCGCTGCCAGGGGCCGCTTCACGCGCCCAGGCCGCGGAGCAGGGAGCAGCGGCCTCTGCTGGGCAGCGCCCGCCACTGCAGTGGGAGCGCCTGGGGCTGCCGCAGAGAGAGCAGCGCCCCGCATCCCGCCTGGAGCTCCAGAGCGCGCAGGGAAGAGCGCGACTGGTTGAGAAGAGCTAAAACCCGCCTGGAATTACATCAGGGAAGGGGTATCAAGAACAATAAGAAGATTTTCGTCAGTACATCAGTAGAAAGACTAGGGAAATATGGCTCCACTGATGAACGGGACAGGGGCCCTAGCGGCGGAACACACAGAGCAGGCGGAGCTACTGACTGTCATCTCGCCTAAAGCCTTCCCCGCTAAAGCGGAACACGAGAGCAGGCGGCGTTACTGAAAGTCATCTTGGCTACTGAAAGTCATCTTGGCTACTGAAAGTCATCTTGGCTACTGAAAGTCATCTTGGCTATAAAGCCTTCCCTGCTAAAGCCAGCCCTCACGAGCCCCGGACCGTGAAAGAAGGCGAACAGCGGCCTCTGCTGGGCAGTGCCCGCCAGTGCAGCGAGAGCGCCCAGGGTCTTGGGAACCTTGTGGTGCGTCTTGGCTACCTCGGCTTCAGCAGGGTCAACGCTGTCTCCCCATGACATCTTCATTAAGAAAATCAGGCGCTGCAGGTCAGATGAGTAGTCAGTGAGGTGGATTGAGAGCTGGTTGTGCGACGGAGCTCAGAGGGTCATGATCAATGGTGTAGGGTTGAGCTACAGACCTGTAATGAGCCGTGTTCCCCAAGGTCAGTAATGGGTCTGGTCTTGTTCAACATACTCATCAACGGCCTGGACGAGGAGACAGTGTGTATCCTCAGCAAGTTTGCTGACGATGCAAAGCTGGGAGGAGCAGCTGACACAGCAGGGGCTGTGCTGCCATCCAGCGTGACCTGAACAAGCTGGAGAGTTGGCCAGAGAGGTCAAAGAAGAACCTCATGAGGTTCAACAGGAGCAAGTGTAAGGTCCTGCATCTGGCGACGAATAACCCCAAGCATCAGTATAGGTTAGGGGTGACCTGTTGGAAAGATCTTGGGGTCCTTGTAGAAAATAAGCTGACCATGAGCCAGCAATGTGCCCTTGTGGCCAAGAAGGCCAGTGGTGTTCTGGGGTGAAGGGCCTAGAGAATAAATCTTGTGAGGAAAGACTGGTTTGAAGAAGAGGAGGCTGAGAGGAGACCTCATCACTGTGAACTGGCTGTGTTTGCTCTTGACTAGGTTGAGCTTTGTAACTGTCAACGTTCAGTCCCTCCTCCCGGGGGAAGGTGCCGGCTGGGGCAAGCGGTGGAAGTCTCAGACTGTTCAGCCCGGCCTGTTGACGAGGGCTGCCGTTGTCTGTCCAGTGTTAGCCTGCACAGGCTGGCTGTGGAAAGTGCTGGAGGGCTCTGCCCGAAGCCTCTGCCTGTCCGACTGTGGCCGGAGCTGGGACGCCAGTGCGTGTGTTGGGTGGTTCCAGCGGGGCAGTGCTGGAGGGCTGGGGCTGGCCGGCGGGGAAGGAGCAGCCGGAGGGGGCGGGA
>VXBP01005923.1:0-23343 GCA_013400115.1 Rhinopomastus cyanomelas | reverse complement strand
GGCAGCCGGAGGGGGCGGGAAGCGGCTGCAGGAGGGGGCGGGAAGCGGAGTCTGGCTGCTCTCCGTCCCCTACCTGGCTGTAAGAGAAGCCGCTGAATTCTCCTGCCATGGGGTGCTGGCAGGGCCTGGGTTTTGCACGGGACAGAGGCCAGAGGGCAGCCTGACACCGCCTCCGTGGCCTGGGTCGGGCGGGGCCAGGCGGAGCCTGTTGGTCGGAGGCCCTTCCCAGCTGCGGGCGGGCGGGCGAGCGGCCGGGAAGCGAGAGCAGGGTTGGGAGGGCTGGGAGTTCCCCCACACGCTCGCAGAGCTATGGGGCAGCACAGGCTGATGTCCCGCCTGGGGCTGGCCTGGTGCCTTCTCCTGCTGCTGGGGGGCTCGGGAGGCCGGGCTGGGCAGCAGCAGCAGGGGCAGCAGCAGCAGCAAGGCCCCGTTGCGGAGCGGGGACCGTGGGGCAGGGCGAAGTATGAAGTCATGAAGAAGCACTTGGGAGCTGTGGGTGCTCTGTCCAAGCAGTACTGGCAGTACCTGGTATGCAGGGTGTGGAAGGAGGACTGCAAAGAGAAGGAGACGGGGAAGGCGGAGGAAGACTCGAGTCCCAGCCCGGGTGAGAACCTTCCTCGTTTCTCTCCCTCTCTCATGCCCCACAAACAGCAGTGTGTCCGAACTCCTGCTTCCCCTAGCTCCTGGCGACACTGCCCTGGGCATCTCCCCCCTTGCTTTGGGCACCCCACGTTGCTACAAACGTGGCTATATGTGAGGGGAACATACCTGCCCTGGGCTTTGGCCTCCGTGCTCGCCCGAGCCGGCTGCTGCCTGGGAGGTGCGGCCTGAGCTGCCTCGCAGGGCCGAGCCTGAGGCCCTGCACGTAGAGACAAGGGCTGGGGTTAACGGGCTTCTGCTGAGCTTTCTTACTAAATGCAAAAGAAAAAAGACCTCTCTGCTCAGACTGCTGCCTTTTCCAGGCTGGAGCTTGCCTCTGGTGGGCCAGGATTACCTGGACATCCTCACTGCCTGGTACTGCAGCTTTGGCAAGTGCTGCAAGACCGGAGACTGCAGGATAGTCAACAACATCACAGGTAGGTACTGTGCTGTGCCTGGGAGACCCCAAGCAGTGCTCGTCAGTGCTGCCTCTCCCTGTTGTCTCTTTTGTTGGTTCATCGTGTTTTTCCTTTTCTATAAAAGCATATAGTAGCAAGGAGTGCAAGTAAAGGGCATTTTTCATCAGGTTGCTGAGCTGGTGAGACAGTGAGAGGGACTGAGCAAAGTTTTGCTTCCCATTATCCATTTGTAGTTCAGAAACAACAAGAGATGAGTTTGTTCCTTACTGCACAGCTGCTTTGCTCTGTTTTTCCATGCGTCCTGTGTTTGTCTGATAGCTTCCAGGCATATACAGTGGGATCCAAGCTGGCCCAGTATCCAGTCCAGTCTGGGAGTGTACACTGACACCTGTGTGAGAGCCCTGTGCAGGTGTCATCGCGTTTCACTTGACCCCGAGACTTCTGGCATCTCTACTCTAGTACTCTAGTCAGTTAAAGTTGTACTCTTGTTCTTTTTTCTTTCCTGCAGGGCTAGAAGCAGACCTCAATGGGCAGCTCCATGGGCAGCATTTGGCCAAACAGGTCGTTGTCCAGGCAGTGCAAAGATTCCTGCAGAACCCGCAGCCAGAGAAGGCTTTGGTCCTCTCCTTCCATGGCTGGTCTGGAACAGGGAAGAACTTTGTGGCTCGAATGGTGGCCAGTCACCTGTACCAGGATGGGCTGAAGAGCGAGTGTGTTAGGCTGTTTATCTCTCTCTTCCACTTCCCCCATCACAACTATGTGGACTCATACAAGGTGAGAGCCAGCAATGCGATGTCGCTGTGGGGATGATCTGGTATACTGGGTCTGGCCTGGAAGCAGTTCATTGTCTTCACAGCAGCCCTTATGGCCACTGTGTTTGGATTTGTGAGAAAAGTGGTGCTGGCGATGCACCAGTGTTCTGGCTGCTGCATAGGCTCGAGTCAGTATGCTGAGGGTGTGCAAGAGGTTGGGAGGGGACATCCTGGACAGCTGACTGAAGGGATATTCCATGTCATTTATCACAATTCAAACAGCAGCAACAAAGACTGAGGGTCTGAGGGCAAGAAGCAATTGCTCAGAGACTGGCTGGGCATCACTGTGGTAGGTGTGAGTGGATGCCTTTTTTCTTTCTTCTCTCTCTCCACTTATTTATCTGTGTTTATCTTCACTCGCTCATTTTTTTGCTGTTGCTGTTTGTGTTCTCTGCCCTATCCTGCTGGGTGTGAGATCTACCAGCCAGCCAGCCAGGGTTGAGCCATGACAAGCAGGCTCAGTTCCCACACAATGATCTAGTGGCAGTGGCTGCTGCTGAGCTTCTCACACTCCTCTCTGCTGCTCTGCAGGCCCAGCTGAAGAAGCAGATAAGTGAGACTCTGCGACTCTGTAAGCAGTCCTTGTTCATCTTTGATGAAGCAGAAAAACTTCATTTTGGCCTCCTGGGTGCCATCAAGCCCTTCATGGCTCACGCGGGCCAGGTGGATTCCCGGAGATCCATCTTCCTCTTCCTCAGGTGATTTCTGGGCCCCCAATGGGTTGGGAGGAACAAAGTGATGGAGTTTATCCATTGAGGTGTGTGATATGAGGGCCTGGGGCTGCAGGGGAGAGGGGAGAGATGTCTAGCTCCTCCAGTAAGCAGATTTACTTACTAATGCTGGGCATCCTTCCTGGGTGACGGGGTATTTGCTGCAGGAGCTGAGGTCCATCCTAGCTGGGATGTGTCAGAGCTAGTGTGCGGTGTCATCCTGCGCAGCTGAGCAGGGGGATCCTGTACTCCAAGGAGCAGAGCTGGGGCTGCAGGTCTTTGCACTAGAACTTCATGACATGTAGCACTGTCAGCTGGAAGTGAGAGGTGTGAGGAGTTCCTGCTGCCTGGCCAGAGCTGCAGCTTGAGGTTCCATCAGCCTGTTGTGCTGTGAGCACCAGTCCTGGCACCTGCTCACCCTGTGGTTTAGTTGGTTCCTGTCCCATCCAGTTCAGTAGCTACAGGCTCTGGCAGGAGCTGTGCTCACAGGCTGGAGGTGAGCAGGGCACCTGTTCTCCATCTCCCACCATCCAGAAAGTGTTCTAACCTCCATGCTTGGTGGTTCCCTGGGGAAGTCTCTCTGCCCATGGGGAGGACCTGTATGTGTGCTTGTGGAGCTGACCACATTTCAGTCCCACCTGTGTGAGCCTCCAAGCAGGAGCCATGGTGAAGGCAGCAGATGCTCCCTCATTGCTTAGGACAGGATGGATGTGCCACTGGCTGCACTGAGCTGACCTTGTGTCCTGTCTGGAAAACCATGTGGGTGTCTGCAGTGGGGAGGGAGACTTCAAGCCTGTCCTGCCACCAAGCAGAGGAGAGAAGGTGCCTTGAACTACAGTTCTCTCTAATCCCGGGAGGTTTCATCATACCCAGTGGCAGTGTGACACAGACCTTAGCGGACAGCTGGCTGTGCCCCAGGGCTGGACACTGGCCCGGCCCTGCTCCTTTGGACAGGTTTTGAGGGATGGGGTGGGACTGGCTGCCTGTCCTCAGACAGAAGGAGCTGTTTCTCCTGTGGTCTGGGAGTAAAAGTTATTCCTCCCCTAGTAAAACAGCAGGTGGGTGGGAAACGGTGGCTTTTTTGTTTCGTCTCCTCTCACATTTCTGCTTGTGTCAGAGGTCCAGAGCCTCTGACACAGGCAGAAAGATGGGTGCAAGATCTGCATCTCCTAGTGCCCTTCTGCCTCCTACCTACACGAGCTCTGCAGCTGGACAGGTCCCAGTAGCATCAGCTCATGGGACACTTGGGGCTGGGGGCTGTTGTCTGAAGCTGTTTCAGACACCTCACCAGCACTTAGAGGCTGCCTGGCCTTGAATTGCCTTCCAAGGTGAGGGGCTGCCCTGGGAGCCTTGGTGGCCCTCAGGACCTCACGTCCTCCACCACTGAGCTGCCCCTGCCATGGGTGCTCAGAAGGGTCCTCACGTGGGAGTCATGCTGCTTTGTCCCTCGGACAGGGAATGCTTTGCCAAGTCCTGGGCTGCCACATGGATCCCTGCTGTGGACTTTTGTATCTAGTGGGACCCCTGCCGCACGCTGTGCCCTCTAACTTGGACTTTCAGTGGCGGCTTGTTGAGAGCTTGGTGTGGAGCCAAGTGTCACCTGCTAGGTCAGTGGCATCCCAGCCAGGACGTGGGACTGATGGGAGGTGGAGGACTCTGTGGGTCCCACCTGGGGTGAGAAAACAGCTGCCACAGGGGGTGAGCTGGCAAGATGGCAGACAGCTGTACAGATGCCTACAGAAAGGGGCTCTTTGGGATGAAAGCTCGCTCCTCCACGTGCTGATGCTCCAGATCCGGACCCTGCACAGCAGATCTTCACTGCCTGCAAAAATGCTGTGGCCTGTCTGTAGGGAGGCTGCTGGCAGTTCTCAGTTCCCTTCTGTGTCCACAGCAATCTTGGTGGCAACGCCATCAATGAGGTGGCCCTGGACTTCTGGCGAGCTGGCCGGGCACGGGAGGAGATCTCTGTGGAGCTCCTGGACCAGCGGCTGCGACTAGAGCTGCAGGAGCCTGAAGGTAAGAGCCAGGCTTGCTCGCACGCAGAGTGTTGTGGATAGGCTGCCCCCAAACCTGCCTGGGGCCTTGCTTACGCCGTCCCATCTCTCTCTTGTTCCTTGTGTGTGCTGTGGGATAAGCTTTATTCCAGCCCCCACCCAGGCTTATTTACGGTGTGAGCCCCTTCCTTCACCCACATTAGCCCAGTCCCATGAGCACAGCACTGCTGGAGCAAGGCCTGTAAGGAAGCTACTGGTCCTTGTCCCCTTCAGCCCTGAAAATAAGCAGGTTGTGAGAGGCAGCCTGACACTGCAGAGAAGTATCAAGGCTTCTCTGGGGACTCGGGCCTTTCTTTGCCCTGTATGGGCAAGCTGAAGTCCTGTGTTCGGACTAGGTGCTGGCCAGCTCTTCACAGCTGGGCATCTCCCTCCCATCACATGGATGAGCCACAACAGTCCCCTCAGAAAGCCAAGCTCTGCCTCCCAGAGGGATGACATCTTTCAGATGAAGCTTCTGAAGTGTGTTTTATTGGTTTATCTTCTGTTTTGCTGCAGAGAATGTCTATGCCCACAGTCATCTCCTGGAAGAGAACCTCATTGACTTTCTCGTGCCATTCCTTCCCCTGGAGTACCACCACGTGAAGCTCTGTGCACAGGATGCTTTTGTGGCCCGCGGGCTTCCATACACCGAAGCTGCCCTCGACGAGGTGGCCAGGATGATGGTGTTTGTCCCCAAAGAGGAGAAGCTTTTTTCTGCCCAGGGCTGCAAATCTGTATCACAGCGCATCAGCTACTTCCTTCCCTGAGCATCAGGTGGGACTGTGTCCCTGGTGAAGGGGGTTCTCCACAGCCGGAGCTGCTCTCCCAGCACAAGGTCGGGCAGGCAGGTTCACCCAGCAGTGTGCTCGCACAGGGACAGCAAGCTTAACCATTGCTCTTCCAAGGGCCATTTGTGGGGCAGGAGGCAAACCCTACACAGTCTTACTCCTGGGACATGGGGACAGCCTGCGCTCAGCTGTGATCAGAGTTGGTCTGGTGTTTCAAGTCCCTCTCACGGGTAGTAGCCTGAAGCAGTAACTCGGTTGTGCCGACAGGCGCTTTGTTTGATGTGAGCAGGGATGTCCCAAGTCCCCGGTGTTAGTCTTGGACAGACTGAGACAGTCCAGCAGAAGCCACGTGCTCATCTGCCCTCAGTTTTCTCAGAACGTTGTTGGTGGAGTTGAGGTGTTTGTTTTCTCCTCGGTGGCTCTTCTACATTCACAAGGTGCCTGTTGCTCAGGAAAGTGCGTGCCAGGAGCAGTTTGTGCAGAGAAATTACTGAACAGTCTCCTCTGGAGATGTCAAACCCATCCCTTCTTGCTTTCAGGCACCCCTCTCCCACTGAAGTCTCACGTTGTATGGAAGCAGCTGCAGGGATGAGGTGGACTTCTGCTGAAATCAGGTTCTAAGCTGCTTCACAAAATAGAATCATTGAATGAGCCAGGCTAGAAGGGGCCTTACAGATTACCTTCCAGCCCCCAATGTCCTCCAACCCCTTTCAGTTGTGGAAGAACCCATTTGCTTCAACACAAAATGAAAAATGGGAGGCCAATTCCCCTTTCAGTGGCCCAGGGTGGGTGAGGAGGATGGCAGCTGAAGGGGCGGGCTGCAGCTGAGTTTGGGTCTCCAGGGACCTTGGAGGTTTGCTTTTTTTCCCTTCGCACACCACGGGGTTTTGTTTGGCTGGTGTAAGCATTACTACACTACGGGACTGTTTGCTGTCTGGGTACTTGCCAGGTGATAAGTAGGTTACAGGACCAACAAATTTCAACAGCGTTATGGGAATCGGTTTGTGACCTCCAGGTCAAAACTCCCTTCCAACACACCTGGGCTGGTGAAACAGCACATGGCAAGGACAGGGCTTTGCTCCCTGGAGACCCCATGATGGACCTTTTATCTATTTTAAGCTTTGAACCCCACTGTGGTGCCAGCGATGAGCAGCACGGTCTCTGGCAAAAGATTGACCAGACACTAGTCCCGCAGGTTTTTGACTTCATGTTTCTGGGCACGCTGGCCCTGTTATCTAAGGAGGCTTCATAGTCCAAGGCAGGGAGACCAGCTGGCTGCTTTCTGCCTGGTCACCTGATGGGGAGTGTAAAACTTACCTGTCATTTCCAGAGTAGAGCTCTGAGCCCGCACCAGCCACGCTCTGCAGTCAGGCGTTTGATCTTGGGTTAGGGTTAACCTCTGAATTGCAGCTGTCAAGCCGAAAGCTTCAGCGTGGGAGACGGGCCAGGGTCATGGAGAAGGCACCCCGCGGAAGGACGCAGCTTGTGTGGTGGTTCGTAGCCTGCAAGGAAAGCTTAGGAAGCTGTTAGTTGGGAGTTGGTGGCCCAGAAGGTTGTGTGGGCCAGGACAGCCTCTTACCTTCTTAAACAGAAAAGAACCTCGAGCTGCACAGGCTGGACTCTGGAACTGCCTGAACAGGAGACAGTTGCTCCATCAGCCGCCTCGCTGGTGTGGGGCTGCTGTGAAGCTGCTCTGTTCACACAGTTCTTCCTCTGTGACTTAACTGCGGCAACTGATGGTGCGAGACCCAGCGCCCTGCCAGGTCACACGCGTGTGTGTTTCAGGATCAGTCGGTATTTGGTGGTGCAGCCCCACCAGCAAGAGCCACTTTGCTCTGGCCGCTCCATGGCAGCACTGATGTTTCAAGGCATAAATAAAGGTCTTAGCCACCGGGCTGAATGAAACGACTGCTCTTCTTTAACAAGTTTGTAACGTCACCGTCTTTTCCACCCAACACAACACACTCGGGTTAGCGCCGGGCAGATTCAGGTAGTCCCCAACCAAAAAGCAGCGGGGACTCAGGTGGCTGTTGCCAATAAAATATTACAACCTTTATTTAAAACAAAATGCAAATTGGCAAAACTTTGTGGAACAACAGGCAAAGAGGCCTTTCAACGGGCCTTATTTACATCAAGTTTAACACTGTTTGCAGTTCACAGTCAGACAATAGTGAGAGAATTAAATTAGAAAAACAACCAAAATATATTACAGTAACAACAAAAAACAGCTGACAAAACTAGTCGAGTGATTGGTGATGAAGGGGTTTCCTTTGATCCATTCCTGCCCTCAGCGGGGTCACTGCTACGAGCAGCGTGCTGAGCCCGGCAGGCGGCACCTCCCGGGCACAACAGGCACCTTTCAAAGACGAGCTCCTTTGGTACAGACGTTTCTTGCCAGTGGCCTACAACCTCTTACTTCCTACCTCTGGGGAACAAGCAGAAGGTTTTGTTTCCGCGCTACAGGCTGTTGGAACGCACCCCGAGGGCCCGTCTTTGCCCCACGAGGCCAAGTGGGAGGTTCCAACTTGCACTGCAGGGGCTTTCCTTCCCCTTTCCTGCCAGGTTCTGCGTGGCAGCAGGGCTGGGGCAAGTGTGTTTATGAAAGAGCAGGCAGCAGCCTGTGGCACTAACAAAAATGACGTGGAGTCCTTTATGCTTGTCACAGCTGTAGCTGATGTCCACGAGCACCAAGGAGCAAAACGCGGAATGCCTCAGCTGCCGGTTCAGCCTGAGGGGACAGACACCAGACTCTGCTCTGACCCATCCCACAGCCATTGGGGGCTGCTGCTGCTCTTTTAGTTCCTGCTACCTGCAGAGAAGAGCTCTAAGACCCTCACGAGCACGTTCAGCAGGGGGTCAGCGTGTACGTGTCTCCCAGGGACATAAGGCCAGCTGTGCTCAGGAGGAACGCGAGGAGGATGGCAACACAGCTCTCCTCAACCCTTCCCCACTATGTGGGGGACACTGGTCCACTCAGTTCTGCTCTCCCAGCCGCTAAATGTGATGCAGTCCAAACAGCCAGACTTAGTCCACCTTCACCCCTGCCCACACTAATGAGAAAGATGAGATGGAAGCGCTGCTGGTCAGGCAGTCGGGGCCTCTACTCGGGATTAGAAAGGGTGCACACAGCACAGGAAGAAGAGAGGACTGCACCTGTAAGTCAGCTGATGTCCCCCAGCCACCAAAGCCAGTGCCCACCGCAGCTCGTGCTTTGTGCTCGGCGCTACCAGGCCCAGCACGAGCGAGGCACTTCCTTACCAAAATCTGCCTGCCTGAAGGGAGTGAGACACCAGGTCAGAGTACAGCAAACGCGCCCCACAGGAGTGGGGATGGGCAAACCCTCAAATTCCACTCTCCTGTGATTTCTTTCACCACCCAAAGAGTGGTGGTGGATGGAGTTAAATCCAGCTGGTGGCCATCCCCACGCGAGGTTCCTCACTGAGGAACTGAGTCACTGCCCAGTACCCATCACCTCTGCCCTGGGGAAGCATCTGCAGGGAAGTGGGAATGACCAGTGGAGGGGGCCCAGCGCTCTGTTGGAACGCGACTCATTTCTTCAGCAAGGGCTGGAAGAGGGAAGACTGAGCATTTAGAAACTTCAGAAACTGCTGCTCTCTGACTTCTGCTGGGAGCTGGGCATTCAGGAAAGAAGGAAACGCTTCTCTCAGAAACACCAGAACTGGGTTAAGAGCCTTGAAGTTTTCTGGTTAAAACCTGTTTCCCCTGAGAATCACTTCTGTTTCAATTGGCTTGCCCTGGGCTGACAGCAGCACAGTGATGAAACTGTCCATTGTCTGCCCTCCTGCCCTGGAGGAAGGTCCTGCAGCCCTTCCATCCCTTTGACAGCCCACGTGATGCCAGCCACCGGCTGCTGTCCCTTTGCAGCTCCCTTCTCCAGGCAGTTTGTCTGGTGTGCAGCCACGCACACACCTTCAACACAAACAATGGCAGGAGATAAGGTAAAGCCCCAAAAGCCCTCGGTAAAGTCTGCAGGATGGAAGCCTGGTTCCCTGCCTCACGACTTGGCGCTGCTGCGAGAGCCCCAGCCCGCCTTGCTGACCTGGGGGCAAGCTGGAGATCCTACTGCAGCGCCCTGTCAGTCGGACAACGCAGGTCAGGAGGACTAAGCCATGCAGTACTGCGTCTCCAGTCAGGTGCCAGGTCACTGGAGCAAACCTGACTTGCAGGAGTGATGAATTCACTTCAGTGCCTGTCAGCTGGGCTGGAGGGCTTGTGGGGGTCTTCCCCACCACGGCAGTTACTTGGACGGTGAAGCTCACTGTCTGTTTCCCTGGCACAGCACCCTGCCAGTGCACACTGACCTTTGTTTACCACAGACCACTAGCACAGAGAGGACTCTCAGACAGCAGCCCCTTTCTAAGGATCCCTCACTGTGGATCTGGAAAAGCCAGGGACACCCACAGAGCCACAGCCTCGTCCCACTTCTGAGCACCAAGAGGAAAAAGCTTCTAGACAGGAAAGGAAGTGCCCATCTCCTAAACTCACACGTGTGCCCCAGCTCAACTCTAAATGCTCAACGTAAAAGCAGCCCAGTCACACTTTCAAAACAAGTTCCCAAAGCATTTTAGCCAAAAAACAAGTGATTTAAGGTGCAAAGCAAGCGAGACCCTCTGTCGTCCCCAACACTGAAATGAGCAGCAGCGCGCAGGGTATCTGGAGCCGGGTATCAGGCCTGTTCTCTTCCCCTCGCAAACCAGCAGCTGCTCGAGGCGTTCCTACCGGCCCGGCCACTGACCCCTTTGTGCCCGTGTGCAGGAGGTGGCTTCTGGAGGTTACAGTGGCCAACAAACAGCACTAGGACCAAGGAGGAGAACCTCGATGGCACGACTGCTGTCATTCTGGGATTGTCAGCAGGCAACAGACACCAGAGGCCAGGCGCTCGCTGCAGCAGAGCTGTATCATCCCGGGCAGTCCAGGCGCACGCTCCCGAGGCCACGGCACGAGACTCTGACCTAGCCTCTCACATACGGGCTAACGATGGCCGTGGCTCCCCCGTGCGCTGCCACTAGTCATCTCTGTGCGCAGGGAGGCTGAAAACCTGCCGGACCACTAAGCGCGAGAATGAATCCCAGGGAGCTGGCGGTGTGAGGTGCTGGTGTTGTGTGAAGGGCAAGGACAACGGCGCTGGGGAAGCTGCCACAGCAAGGACACGGGGCAGGCAGGGCAGGCCAGGCGGTGCTCTTCACCCCTCCAGCTGGCCCCACAGCACTGTGACTGCTAGAGGAATGTGGGGAGCGGCCGGCGGCTCTGCCTTGCCTGCCACGGGTCCTCAAGGCGACCAAACCAAACCGGGGAGTCAACTCGGTGACAAGTTACAAACAAGCTAGAGCTTTAAAAACAGACAACAAACTCAAACAAACCACCCGCCCCAATAACACCACTGGCAAGTTGTGCAAGAGCCCCAAACTACTCACAAAAGACCATCAAGCAGCACCCGTCCCATGCTAGACCCCTAGAAGTAGGTATGAGCTGAGTGAAGGCTGTGTGGTGGGGAAGGGGGTATTCCAGTGGTACATCTGCCCAGCATCCCTGACGCCTCCCACGAGGACGGAGGGAAAAGGGACAGGTTCATACAGAAAGGGACTTTGCAGTTCTCGTACAGCAGCAGCGGTGCTGCGGAAGTAAGGGGTATGAGCTAGTGCATCCACTTCCAGCAGCTCTGAATACTGTCAGTGCATCAGACCTTTCCCCAGCCATACGTGACCTCCCCTTGCAGAGCTCTTCCAGCTCAGTGCTCTCCACCGTTGGTACCAACAGAGCTCCAGGGCTGCTCCTTTAACTCGTCAGGAGGCCAAAGCACATGCTAGCCCAGCCAGGGGAGGATCTGTACAGTCGAGCGGCCAGCAGCCGCCCCAACCATCCAGCTATCACACAAAACCTCGCTCTCCCCCAAACCAGAACCTGCCCATCGACTCTCCTGCCTCTCCGAGGGAGGAACAAGGAACCTCCTTCTCTTGCCAAACCAAGCGGATCGGCCTGACTCGGTACAGACAGATCCTCGATGTTCTGCCCTTTACAGCTTTACCCTCCCCTCTCCATCCCCATTTTTTGAGATGAACCTGTAAACGTGAGGAGAACTCAGTGATCTGAGGTACTTCACATACTCAAGTATCAGTCTTTCCTTGTGAAAGCATCAGTACAGAACAGCAGCCCCCCCTCCCTGCGCGCGTATCTCTCACCCAGACGGCCAGCAGCTACCTCTGCACCACATCGCTGATTTCCTGGACGCACGACAGCAGGTTGTTCAGGACGGGGTTTGCCCCGGGGACGCTGGCGGCCGCGGAAGACACCTGCAGCTCCTGCAGGCTGAGCTCCAGCTTGCTCACGGCCTCCCGGAAGGCGAACTTGTTGCGCGTGTGCGGGATGCAGTCCACGTAGCCTGAGCAGTAATCCAGCAGCTGGTGCCCCGTGTCCACCAGCTGGCTGTTGGGCGTGGGCTCGGCGATGGCGCTCGAGAGCAGATCCGCGCACTCCAGCAGCGCCTCTTTGCTGATTTTGTCGGCGGAGATTCTCTCGGCGGCCTGCTTGGTCTTTCTCAGCGCGACTTTGGCGCCAGCCGTGCCGTTGGCCATTTTCACCGGGGAGGTGGAAGACGATGACAGAGGCACTTGAGGTGGAGGCATCGCGGGCCTCCCAGATTTGCCACCAACAGGTGCTGCTGCTTCCGCCTTCTTACTCCCTTCGCTGGAATCCAGTCCGTGCTGCACTCCCGCCGCGCCGCTCAGCTCTCCTGCTGCGTCTGAACAGGCAGCTGGCTGCTGCAGAAGCCTCATCACCGGTGGTGGAGGAGGAGCACACTTTGGTTTTACCCGTCTGGGCCGGTCCCTGTCGCCGGAAGAAGTGACCTGATGCTCAGATAAAAGCTTAAATTTATTACCCTGAGAGTCTGTGCCAATGAGCTGCACGTCGGCTGGAGTGTGTTTGAGGGTGGGCGAGATGAGGACTGGCACTTTGTGGTTGTGAGTGGTTGGGAGTATTGCTGCAGCCTTTACTGGAGACGACCAACCTGGTCTCTCACCATCGTCGAGGGCTCCTTGCCACGGGCCACAGTTTTTCTCTTTGCTCTTAGGAGCTGCCGCTAGCCCTGGACCCTCCTTCTCTTCCGATCCGGAGGGAGTCCGGGCAGGGACTGCTGTGGTGCCCCTTGGCAAGAGCTTTGCTTTTGGTCTCTCTCTGGCCAAGGCAGGGCCACCTTCAAACCTTTTGGGAAGCAGGTCGTTGGTCCTCCCTGTGCTCTCATCGGGCTGAGAGGAGGTGGACACTGTCCGTTCCAGCTGGATTTTTGACCTCTGGGAATTCCTGGGAAGGGTCATTGCCATCCTATCCTGCTCTGGAAGCCCTGAGGACATGGAAGACGTAGAGTTTGACCTCGGAAAAGGCTTTGAGGCTTCTTCACTGCCAGCGGGTTTTCCTGCTCGTAAACCCAGTGTCTTTTTAATCAAGCGTGGCGTAAAGAAACCAGTGATGCCCGACCACCCACCGCCAGTGTTCATGCCCCCACCACTGCTGGTGGTGCCAGTGCCATCGTCGCTGTAGAAGGTCCTCTGCACAAAGCCCCCACCGTAGCACTTGGGTGGTGCCAGGCTCGTGTCCTGCTGCGTGGGAGCAAAAGAGAACCCGTCCACATGCTGCAAGGAAGCGACAGACGAGAAGTTACCCGTCAGTTCGTACTTCTTGTGGGGCTGATTCTCCATCTCCCGGAAGGAGCTGCTGCGCTTCGGAGGTGTGGGAGCGTTCCTCTTCTTCATGAAGGAGCTGAAGAAGCCACCTTTTCTGTCCCTGGTGAAAGTGGTCTCTTTGGCATCCTCCAGAAGGCTGCTGGGCGACTTGTCCCTCTGCTTGCGAGGCAGCGCCGGCGACCCGCTCGTCGGCTGCGTGCTTCTGATAAAACCTAGGCGGAAGAAACAAGCGTGAGTGTGGAAAACCCACTTCCATTTCCACCTCCCGAGGCTGCAGCGGGCAGAGGGCGGCTAAGAAGGGAAGCTACACCTCAGTTTTCTGTCAGTGCTGGGCTCATGTGGGTTTGGTTTGCTTTCCATCTCCGCACGGCAACTCGTCTGTCCTCTGCAGCGACGAGGCCACTTAAGAGAGTTCAGGGGAAGTGAAATTGCTCTTCTCTTCCACTTTCTTATTCTCTCCCTGTGGGGTTTTTTCCCTCCTTCCCCACATATCACAAGTACAAAAGAAAATCTCTCCTTGCATTGCCCTCTTCGGCTCTGAAGCTCTCATTTATAGCATCACAGAATCACTAGGGGTTGGAAGGGACCTCGAGAGATCATCCAGTCCAAGCCCCCTGACACAGCAGCATCACCAAGTCACACAGGAACACATCCAGGAGGGTTTGAAACGTCTCCAGAGAAGGAGACTCCACAACCCCCCCGGGCAGCCCCCTCCAGGGCTCTGTCACCCTCACTGGGAAGAAGTTCCTTCTCATATTCATATGGAACCTCCCATGTTCCAGCTCACACCCACTGCCCCTCGTCCTATTACTAGATGACATTGAGAAAAGCCTGGCTCCATCCTCCTGACACCCACCCTTCATATATTTATAGACATTAACAAGGTCTCCCCTCATCTTCCTCTTCTCCAGGCTAAAGAGACGCAGCCACCTCAGCCTCTCCTCATAGGGGAGGTGCTCTACCTTCTCCATCATCCTCATTGCTCTGTGCTGGACTCCCTCCAGCAGCTCCATGTCCTTGTGGAACTGAGGGCCCCAGAACTGACACAACACTCCAGCTGTGGTCTCCCCAGGGCAGAGCAGAGGGGGAGAAGAACCAGTCTCCATCTGCTGACCACCCCCATTCTGATCCACCCCAGGGTGCTGTTGGCCCTCTTGGCCACAGGAGGGCGACACTGCTGGCTCCGGGCCATCCCGGTGGCCACCAGGACCCCAAACAGAACATTCCCAGAAAGAGAAGCACACGGGGACTGACTCCAAGCACAGTGAACAAGCTGCAGCGCTCCTTGCACAGCTGTGCTGCTGGGGTGGCCAACAGCCCTCGTGACGCAGCAGCACGAGGCACTTCCCCACGTCCCACTGTCCCGTTTCCTCTGGCAGTTTGCCCCGGCAGCGAGCCCATACCGGGTGCTGAGCTGGAGGCCGAGTGCTCCGCGCCGTCTTGCGTCCCTTCGATGTTCTCCTTGTTCTCTGCCTGCTTCTTCAGTGTTCTAGTCTTGGAGGGAAGCATGGGTAACCGGGGCAGGTACGGAACCACGGACGAGGAGGAGGCAGTCCTTCCAAGCTCCTCTGCTACCTCTGTAAGACACAAACACCAGAAGAGGAAGAGAACAGTTGGATTAGAGGCCAGCAGAGGAAATCTGGGTGTTTATGTCAAGAAGAGACACAACCAAGAAACACACAGTCCACGGGCTTCACTTTTCCTCAGCCTGAGAGATATTCAGGGTAAGGAGCAGTTTTTCATGCCGCCTTCAAGCTCAACGGCATCTTTATAAACTCAGGACAAAACCCAACAGCACAAGAGGTCTGGAGCAAACCCAGCTCTCTCTCGGGTTCAGGGCTGCTCAAGAGCTGAAACCAGCACTGAGTGCATCTGCCTCTATTTCTGACACAGATGCCTCCTGTTGCTGCCCCTGGGACCCCACAGAAGTTGCATCCTCTCTGGATCTGGAGCTACGTGTCTCGGCCCAAGGCAAGGCACTGCAGCTCCCTCTTTGAAGTGAAGGTTGCATGTTTCCTTCCAAAAGTCAAAACTAAGTGTGTGATGGGGAAACAAACACATCACAGCCCCCGCAGGCTCCCGGCCACACACAGGCTGGTGTTTGTGTGGTCCCCACTACGTGCCCGTCACAGATCCTCCACGGCAGATTTTGATCTGGAGCATTTTTCTCAGAAGGGGATGGATCAGCCCTCAAGGGCCCATCCAGAAGACACTGGGGGTCATCTCCAGGACTGTTCTGGAAATAAAGCAACATGGCCTCTCACCCTCTGAGATGCTCGAGTCATGGAACATGGTTTCAAAAGCCTGGTGGGTCTCAGCAAAGGAAGGTCGGTCTGGTGGGTTCCACTTCCAGCCTGCAAGGTGACACAGCAGAGTAAGTCTCAGTGCCTGAGCTGGGTAGGAGATACGTTTTCCTTCTGTCCAAGGAGAAAGAAGTGACCTAATCCTTCTCAGCTGTGGTCAGAGCCTACAGATGAGACCCCTCTGGAGTGTTGTGTCCACTTCTGGGCCCTTCAGTTGAGGAGGGATGTGGAGCTGCTGGAGGGAGTCCAGTGCAGGGCAATGAGGATGATGAAGGCAGTGGAGCACCTCCCTGATGAGGAGAGGCTGAGGGAGCTGGGTCTTTTGAGCTTGGAGGAGACTGAGGGGTGACCTCATTAATGTCTGTAAATATGTGAGGGGTGGGTGTCAGGAGGATGGAGCTAGGCTCTGCTCAGTGGCATCTAGTGATAGGACAAGGGGCAGTGGGTGTGAGCTGGAACAGAGGAGGTTCCACATCAATATGAGAAGGAACTTCTCCCCAGTGAGGGTGACAGAGCCCTGGAAGGGGCTGCCCAGGGGGGCTGTAGAGTCTGCTTCACTGGAGATGTTTAAGACCCGCCTGGATGTGTTCCTGTGTGACTTGGTCTAGGGGATCCTGCTGTGTCAGGGGGATTGGACTAGATGATCTTCTGAGGTCCCTTCCAGTCCCTAATGATTCTATGTTTCTCCTACCCCTCCCCAGGCTTCCTCCCCCACAGTGGAAGATACTCACATGCCCTCATCAGCTCATAAACCTTTGGAGGGCACCCCTCTGGCTGCTCCATCCGGTAGCCCTTCTCCAGCAGATCATACACCTGAGAGAGGTCGATGCCTGGGTACGGCGACATCCCATAGGTAGCAATTTCCCACAACAGCACCCCAAAGGCTGCCAAAGGAGAAAAACACAAATCCCAGTCAAAGCCTGCCCTGCTCTTGTGTCGCTCATCACGCTGTGGCCTTCACTGCAGCTTTGGCCACGTCACTTTCTTGCAGACATTTCAGGCCAGTCTAGGTGAAGACATCACGGGCTAAAAACGCTGCTGATTTATGAAGCCTGGCAGGCGACGGTTTCCTCCTCACGTGGAGAAAGCAAGTCACTGCCTAGGCTGACAAAGAACCACAACAGGGCAGAGACAAGAATACGAGCGCTTTCTTACCCCACACATCTGACTTGATTGAAAAAGTGTTGTAGGCCAGGCTCTCAGGAGCCGTCCACTTGATTGGGAACTTGGCTCCAGCATGAGCTGTGTAGGTATCTCCAGTCATAAGTCGACTCAAGCCAAAGTCAGCCACCTTTACCACGTGGTTTTCTCCAACTAAGCAGTTCCGTGCTGCCAGGTCTCTGTACAAAGGGAAAGAAAAGGACGTTCCTTCACTGGAGCACGAGCTGGATTAAAACAGGACTTGGGGTATGTTCCTGTGCAACTTGGTCTAGGGGATCCTGTTCTGGCAGGGGGATTGGACTGGATGATCTTTTGAGGACCCTTCCAATCTCTAATGATTCTATGATCTCTCAAGGACCCTTCCAATCTCTAATGATTCTATGATTCTATGATCTTTCAAGGACCCTTCCAATCTCTAATGATTCTATGACTCTATGATCTTCCCTTCCACTCCCTGATGTTCTGTGACTCTGTGACTCTGCTGACAATGTCTTCCACGTAGCAGGTGCATCAGAGGATGCCAGCACCAACTTCCATATCTGTCAGGCAGCTGTGTGTGAGATTTTAAGTCTCCTACAAAAATCATGGGGAGAAGGTGTTGCAGGACAGGACTGAGACCGACCTTTTGGCTCTTGCCAATGTATAAGCCAGCAGAAAACACGGCTCCGGAAGAAACCTCCCCAGAAGAAGGGATTCCTGGGTGGCTTGTCCATCACTGCAATACGGAACTGCACCAGCTCAATGTAACTTCACCCACCTGTGAATGAAGTTCTTCTTCTCCAGGTACTCCATGGCAGAGGAGATCTGCGTGGCCATGTAGAGCAGCACGACAGCGCTCACTTCCTCCCGGTTGCACTCCCGCAGATAGTCCAGCAGGTTCCCGTAGGGCATGTACTCTGTCACAATGTAGAAGGGTGGCTCCAGGGTACACACGCCTGGTGGGAGGGGAAGGTGCACATGAATCAAGCTGCTTCTTCCCTAGCTCACAACTCCTGACTTCATATTCCTGACTTGATGAGCTCAAAGGCCTTTGCCAACCCGCACAACTCTGTGTCTACTGAAGCACTGCTACTCCTGTATCAGGCACGTGAAAGAGGAGTCCTGTGATCGGAGTGTTACAGAACGAAACAGGAGTTATTTTGGACACGACTTGTTTTGCTTCCCCTCTCTTCCTACACAAGTGACACACAGCTGCACCCAAAGAGCAAAATGCATCTTTTTGAGGAGACATCTTTCAGTCTCTGCTCCTGGAACCAGACAGGGCTGGGCAGACTCTTTGTTTGTGCCCGTTATTCAAAGGGCTACAGAATAGCTGCCGTTACTGAAAGCCTTCACATGCCTCACATTTCTCCTTCCATCCTAGGCTTGGCTTGACAGCTTTGCTCCTGACAGCAGCACAAGTCCAGAGGCAATTAAACACTGCTGAGGGTGTCTCCTTAAGAACCCCTGTGAATTAGAATTAGCAGCTATGCCGACTATTCGACGGCGAGACCAGCGGGGTCAGCCACGCTGCAAAGCCTGTGTGCTTCTGCTATTCCTGTGCTCTCTGGTCAGACTTGAATCTCCACTGCCCTGACCCCACGTGCTTATTTGGCCATACACAGGCTCCCTTCACGCAGCAGCAGCACCTCGGATGCCTCTGGCTTAACCACAGACTGGTTCTGCTGCTTGGTGCAGCTCTGATCTGCGAAGCATGACGAGCGGTCTCTGTTGTGCTTCCAGTACCACTCATTCTTTTCCCTTCACTTTGAATTTCTTACAGTTTTGTTCTGATCCAACAGAAAAATCAGTCGTGGAAAAGCGTTTTGTTAACTTCCTTTAATACAAACACAACAGAAAAGGAACCTGAGCCTGGTAATTGAACCCGGGAGCTGACGCAAGGGCAAAGGTTCCAACTAACGAGAGGTTACTGCAGACTTTTCAATCACGGATGCTTGTGCCTCAACAGCAGAAAGCTCCAATAATGGGACTGTATTTGATGCTTCAGTTAAAATTTAAATACATCCCTTTAATGTATTTAAATATAATCTTTAAATATTTATTTTATATTTATTTTATATTTCTTTATATTTAACTTTCTATTTCTTTATATTTCTTTTTATTTAATTTATCTTACATTTTCTATTAATATTTTTAATTTTTTTTTATTTTTATATGTATTTTATATTTATTGATTGATTTAAATGTAATTTAAATATAAATTTATTTATTTATTTAAATCTCTAGCTCCAACACTAGGTAAGGGAGCACGCTGGCAAAAACACCAACCCGCAACCTGGCCCGACTGAAAGTTAAACAAAGTATGCCACTGCTTTTAGACAAGATAGGTCCTGTTTTGGTGGAACTCCAGAAGGAATGGAAGGAGCAAGGAACGGAAGGAGCAAGGAACATCTCTCACCTAACAACTGCACAAGATTTGGGTGCTTGATCTCCTTCATCACTGCAGCTTCTTTCAGGAACTCTTCCACCTCCATGGTATCTTCCTGGATAAACAGAGAAAACCCATCCTGGTGACAAAGGTCTGCCTCTCACCACACAGCTGGGCTCACTAGGAAGGAGGCAGCCGTATCTCCTCTCTGCTCTTCTGGCTTCTACCAAGCAAAACATAACAGCCCTGAAGAGGTGCCCAGCTGGCCTGCCGCAGGGCCAGGAGACAGCTCTGCAGGACCCAGAAAGCACCGGGCGTTCTTGTCTGATAGGTGGTGTGGCTACCCAAGCAGCTGGGGCTGGTGAGAGGAAGGCTCCCAGGACCACTAGCCCCCACTAGCAACTAAAAGCTAAGCTTGAAATCTCTGGGTTACACAGAACTGTAGCCGTTAATGCTGAAACAAGCAGAAGGCTTTGAAAAGGAAGACAAACGGAGAAGACTCGCGTTCCGAGCAGTACAGGATTGGCTCCAGAAGGTATTTCCAACAGCTTTGGTTTCTTAGCTCTTCTGAGGGAGGGGGACTAGGCAACAACTTCTACGGCCGTGACTTGGGCGCCCTGCAGGGACTCGCTGGGCCAAAACTCCGCGCTGCCTCCAAGCCACAGGCACTGAGCAGGTTTGCTAGGCTAGCCTGGCTCAGCTCGGCACGCTCCGTTTCCTGACGCCCGCGCCGCTGGGAGGTAGGACCCAGACACGGCCGCTTCCTCACCCTCGTCACAAACGCCGACACCGTAAGCGGCGCCCGCCAAGCTGAAAACTCACCTTCAGCGTTTTCACAGCGACCGTGAGGTTGTACTTCTTCCAGACTCCAACGTACACCTCTCCATACTGCCCTCCCCCAAGCTTGTGCTTCATGGTGATGTCGGTCCGCTCCATCTCCCACTTGTCGTGGATCGGGGACACGCCGTACACCGTGGGCTTATTGCACTTGGGCGCGGGGTAGTGCAAAGTCGTCACCAGCCCGTCTGCCACCGTTGAGTGGTGGTGCACCAGCTCTGCCAGCGTGCTGAAGCGGCTTTCTGCGGTCACGTATACCTGTGAAGAACCAGCCACAAACCTACTTCAGTGAAGGCAGCTGGGAGCTTTGGGTAGCACTGAGAAACACACACAGTAAGAACGTTCCAGCAGGGTTAAAAATCAACAGAGGGAAGGGAACCGGACTTTAAAGCGTTTGTTCTCACGCTGTCGGGGAAATCAGTGCTGCTCTGTGAGGTTTCTACCCGCAGGAGACAGCTAGGTGTAAGCTAGCACGTGCAAGCAGTGCTGTCTGCTGCCTCGTGCAAACTCCTACTGCCCAGCTTCTGCATCAATGAACACGGGGTCCTGCTGTTTGATCAGGGTTTTAAACCGCTGATCAACACTGCGATACGAGAGCGCCGCTTGATCCGAGTGGATCCACGGAAAGGCAGCACGGCTGCTCTGCTCCCTAGCTTTCTGCCAGGTGAGTATCACCTGTACTTGCCCCCAGTGGCATTCAGCGGCACGCAGCTCGTGGAATGCACCTTCTTTTCTCACACTAACCAGCCTGTGGCACTGTCTTCTCACACGCGTCCCCCCTCTCTCAACAGCTTGCAACTTGAGGTTCTGTACCACCTCTTAGCTAACACCCTCATTTCAAGCCCCCGGTGTTATTCAGTGATCCTNGTGACTTGGTCTAGGTGATGCTGCTGTGTCCAAGGGATTGGACCAGATGATCTTTCGCGGTCCCTTCCAGTCCCTAATGACTCTACGACTCTATGATCCTTACCTTTCCATCTGAGGTGGTATTGATCCTGTAGTGGTAAACACGTCCTTCGTACCTGAGCGAGATGGACAGCTGCCCTGGGCTGCTCTCACTTTCACGGACCAGGAAGCTGCCATTGATGAGACTGCTCAGCAGATACTCTGCTGCACTGCGCGACACCGGCCCGTGGTACCACGAGTGCTTCTCCAGGCTGTTCACTGGTGTGATGTAGTTGCTGGGCACCCAGCCCTGGCCGTTCTTGGAACGTACCTCACTCCACTCGCCATTCTGGTTGTAACCCAGGACTCGCAACTTCTCACCTGTGACCAGAAAGAAAACAGCAGAATCAGCACGGGGGGGGTCTCGACAAGGGAGATGTTCCCCATCAGCTGACCACACTAACGATAAGAACACGACGCAGGGGTATTTGCCTGAACTGCTCTGCACGAAGCATCTACCCAGTGATGTTTCAGAGAGAATATCTAGGCTATCAGGACAGAGCATCAAGGTTCCAGCAGTTCAGCCTTCCAGGGCAGAAAGACTGCTCTTGCTTGGAGAGATGAGGTTTGTCTCTTTACGAGTCTCAAAAGGCAGGTGATTTAAAGCAGTGGTGCAGCAGGTGATGTTCTCATACACGTACTTGACAGAAACTCTCTGTGACACTCCTAATCCTGGATTTTGCCCCAGCTGAAAGTGATGGTTTCTCTTCTCATCAACAAGGCAGAGGTTTTCCTCCGCCCCTCTAGCTAATGCAAGGTTCCCTCCTGGACCTGCCACTTGTGAGCAGAGATGGACGTGTGGGGGAGGTTGTAGAGGGGTGGGGTTTGCTCTCTTCTCTCAAGGAAGAAGTGACAGGGCAAGAGGAGGTGGTCTCACGTTGCATCAGAGGAAATTTAGGTTAGACATCAGGAAACACTCCACGGCAAGGGTCATCAGGCCTTGGAACAGGCTGCCCAGGGAGGGGATGAATCGCCACCCCGTAGCATTGAAGCTTAGGGACGTGGTTTAGCTGTGGCCTTGGTACAGCAGATTATGGGTGGATTCACAGAATCCTAAGGGATTGGAAGGGACCTCGAAAGACCATCTAGTCCAATCTCAATGGTCTTTCCCACCTAAGAGATTCAGAGAGTCTCCAAAACAAGTGTCTTGCAGGCTGGTTATCTGGGGAACAGCAGCAGCTAGTGTCGAACGAACTGGCATCTGTACTCGGAGACCTGCCCAGCAGGTGTCTCTCCAACACAAGTTAGGAGCCTCTGCTCAGAGACTCATCATCTCCAATCCCACTCATTCCTGTTCCTCCCAGGTGGAGAATTCTGCCTCCTACTTCCTGTTAGTTTGCCTTGGCTCTGGTTGCCGCTGGCAACTCCCAGCCTTACCTTTGGTGATGCTGAGTGTGTTGTCACCGCTTGCTACGAAATCGTAAAGTGCAACAAAGAGATTGGGATCACTCTCAGTGGCTCCAAGCAGGTTCTCCTTGGAGCTCCATCTGATGGCTTCGTTCAGTGCCTGGGGTTCCACTTCACAACCATAGGGTCGGTGCAGGGCCTCTGAGAAAAGAAGAGCAAATGACTGTCAACAACTGTAAATTGATCAAAACCCAGCGTAGGTCAGAGGTTCAGGACCTGCCTGGATGTGTTCCTGTGTGACTTGGTCTAGGGGATCCTGCTGGGGCAGGGGGATTGGACTGGATGGTCTTTTGAGGTCCCTTCCAATCCCTAATGATTCTATAAAGCTCCTACTAAACACTACACTCTTTATGGAGTGGGAACACCACGGCTGCCAATGGAAGGACAGTGGTCTCCTGACTTGTTTCAGGAGTCGTGTGGCCAGCAGAGGTAATGAAGTGATTGTCCCCCTGTACTGGACACTGGTGAGGACACATCTTCAGTACTGGGGTCAAGAGGGTCTGGAGCGGGTCCAAAGAAGGGCAACAAGACTGGTGAAGGTCCTGCAGAACAAACCCTGCCAAGAGCAGCTGAGGGAGCTGGGGCTGGTTAGTCTGAAGGCAAGAGGCTGAAGGGAGACCTTCTTGCTCACTACAACTACCTGAGAGGTGGATGTTGGTCTCTTCTCACAAAAAACAAGTGATAGGACAAGAGAGCAAACAGCCTCAAGTTTAGGTTGGACATCAGGAAAAACTTCACTGAAACTTTTATCCGGCCTCAGAACAGGCTGCCCAGGGAGGGGGTTCAATTGCCATCTCTTGGATGTGTTTCAAAGCTGGAGACCTGGAGCTTAGGGATTTGGTTTGGCAGTGGCCTTGAGACAGTTGGGTTAGTGGCTGGACTTGACAATCTTAATGGTCCTTTCCAACCTACACGACTCCATGACTCTATGAAACAGCAAAACCATCTGAACACGTCACAGCAGTGCTCTGCCAAGACCATCTCTGCAGAGATTTTCCAGGAATATGAAGCAGCACAAGTTTCAGTATTAAGAGCAGCGCTGTGGTTCCCTACAAGTGGGCTGCTCAAGGGAGCAAAAACACATGAAGTGCTTTCCCTGATGGCAGGCAGGACAGGAAAAGTGGGGAAGGGCACAAAACAGGAAGAGGCTTGTGCCAAACACAAGCAGATGCATGCCAGATCTGTGTCATAGAATCATAGAACATTAGGGGTTGGAAGGGA